>JAOQIF010000159.1:0-116587 GCA_026260285.1 Colletotrichum sansevieriae | reverse complement strand
TAAGATTAACTTAAGCGAGGTATACTACTAAATTATAATTAATAAAGCAAATAAGTAGAAAATAGTATTTAGAATATAATATAAGTACTTTAAGTATATTATAATACTATTTAGGCTTATGAATACCCTAGCAACTTTTTAGGCATATATTCACTAAATACTCGCTAACCTTTTAGATATCTACTATATTATATACCTAGATAATATTCTAATCTACTTAGATATAAGGGAATAGTATACTAAGGACCTCTATACTATCTTATACTACCTAAGGGCTACTAAGCTATTTATAAAACTAAAGAAGTATAACTTCTACTAGATAGAAGTAGATTTTCTAGGGTTCTATATTACCTAAGATAGTATTAGGATAGACCCGGATAGAGTCCGAGTAGTTACTAAATAGCTAGTGCTAAAGTCTTTTAGAGATATCTAAGTATTCCTTAGTTTTTATAACTTTTACTATAAGTTTATTATAAGATATTCTTATATTATAGCCCCTATAAATAGCGCGCTTAAGGGAAGCTAGAACGGCATAAAGTCGGGAGCCTTTACTTAGATAGGGGAGATATAGACTATATTTAAGATACTTCGGAGAGCATTTGCTAAAGCCCTAATACTAAGATACTATAACCTAGCGTTAGAAACTAGGGTTAAAACTAATATATCTACCTAGGTAGTATCTAGCGTACTCTTATAGAAGTATAATATAATTTAGCACCTAGTAGCCTTCTAGTTAAAGAAGCTCTTAGATATAGAGAGGTGCTAAGCTATAGGGCAATAGGAACTCCTTATAATTATAGAAAGTTTAGATTACTAGGCGTAGTACTTATAAGGACTCCCTAAGAAATTTATAATACTTATAGACTATATACTACTAAAAGGAGTACTCGCTATGCCTATATGGGATATTTATAGAAGACTTGCGCGATAGGTTTACTACTTATTAGTATTTAACTTTGAAATCTAGCATAAGTTAGGGGTTATTAATCCGGTAGATAGACTATTATAACGCCCTAACTATATAGTAGAAGATACTAAGGTAGATAATATACTTCCTACCCTTAGAAAGAAACTTAGGCTTATTAGCTAGCTTTTAGTAAATATTTACTAGTATATTACTAAGCTTAAAGGAACTATAGCTATTATAAGAACTTATACCCGAGCTATCTAGCGAAGCATATAAGAACCTTGCTAGAGGGCTAGCTCTAAGGTTAAGGGATCCTCACCCTTAAGTTAGTACTACCTTATAATAGGTACTAATAAGCTACTATATATAAGTATGCATATTAGCGCTATTACCTGCACGAAAGTATATATAGGTGCTATACTAACTGCTCCACGAGAGAATAGCAATAGGCTAGAGGACTTAGGGGGAGCTAGGGTTACTATACTAGAATAGTATATCCTACGTGCTATAATAAGGGAGCTTATTCAGGATGAAATAGCTTATATACTATAACTAGGCATAGATCTTAAATAGATAGTTAGAGGACTATAGGCTAAAGACCCCTTCTATAGAGATATTATAGCTAAGGTTCGCTAGGATACTAGGGAATACTAAGGATACTAAGTTAATAAGAATAATATCCTTTAGTTTAGAAGAAGACTTATTATCCTAGAAGAGGGATCCCTCTGCTATAAAATCCTAAAGAACTACTATAATATACCTAGATTAGGGTATATAGGAGTAAATAAGATAGCTAAGCTAATCTTGTGAAAGTTTTAATAGCTATATTTAATAGAGGATATATAGCGATATATTACTAAGTGCCCGCGCTACTAAGGGGTATATATACCACGGTATAAGCTATATAGGCTATTATAAATACTAGAACTACTAGTATACCTATTCTAATAGATTTCTTTAGACTTCTTAACTAGCTTACTAGAAAGTTACTAAGATAATAGAGTTACTTATAATACAATCCTAGTAATTATATATTAGATAACTAAAGTAATATAGTTCTTAGTAATAATTAAGTAACTAGATGCTACGGGTTTAGCGAGGATCCTATATTAAGAGATCGAGTGCTAATATAGCACGCTAGAGGTTATTATTAGTAACTAAGATAAATTGATTACTAGCTAGTTCTAGCGAGACTAGACTAAGGCCTGAGATATAAAAGGATATATCTCTACTGCATAGTATCTATAGATAGATAGCTAGACCGAAAGAATATATTAGACCTTAACTATATATCTTATAAAGTTTAGCAAAGGCTTATGCAGCTAATAGGCAATATAATTAGTTAAAGCTGAATTTTTATATAATAATAGGAAATATATTACTATTAGTATATCCCTATTTAAAGCCCTTATAGGATATTACTTTCAAATAGTTAACTACTACTTGCTAAATATAAAGATTAGGACCTAAGGGGTTAATAAAAGGCTTAAGAAGCTAATAGAAGTTTGCTAAAGAATAGCTAAGACCTAGCGATATATAACTAAAGTATAAGCTAAGAATGCAAACGCTAGAAGAAAAGTATAATTATATTATATTAGAGATATTATAAGACTCTTAATAAAGAACTTCTATTTTATAAAGAGTTAGCAAAAGCTTGCCCTAAGATTTATTCCTATACTAGTTATAGAAGTTATAAGCTCTAATACCTATAGAGTGCAACTCCTAGAGAAGTATAATAGAGTATATAATATCTTCTCTATTACTCTACTTAAGCTATAGTATAGCTAAAAGCTTACTAAGGGGTAGCTCCTAGAACTTAAAGAAGACCCTAAGGAATAGGAAGTTGAGGATATTATATTATAGAGGGAAGTCCTAATAAGCCTCCTATATTTAGTTAAGTAGAAAGGCTAGCTAGTAGAGTATAATACCTAAGAGCCTGAAGAATACTTAGCAGATACTTTATAAATCCTCGCTAGATTTAAGAAATAGTAGTATAAGTTATATTATAAGTAGAATAACGAGTAGTATAGATTAATAAGAAAAGTTAATTAACCATAAGACGGCTAAAACGCTAAAGAGAAGACCCCTCCTTATAAAAGCAATGCAAACCCTGTAGGTATCTAACCTTATATTACTATAGAAGTCTACTATACCTCCGCTGAAGTTCCGCTAGTACTACTACTTATCGTTATTATTATTACCCTCGTTATTATTATTATTATCCTCGCTCTCCTCCTTAGAGCTATCGCTAGTAATACTGCTATTACTACCCTAACTATTACTCTCTATAGTATTATTAGAGTTGCTATCCTCTATAGTTAAGGACTCGTCCTCCTCGCTATTATAAACCTAGTATTACTAAGCTATTACTAAGGCGTTGCTAACCTTCTTCTGAGAATTTAGTTAAAGCATAGGACTACTACTAATAACTTCGAAAATAGTAATAGGAGCTTAGTAGTAAGTATTATAAAGTATATAGGAACCTTAGACCTTTGAAGGCTCCTATAAAGGAAGCGTAGATATATAGGTATCGCTCTTTAAAAGCTATATTATTAGGATATTAGCAAGCTTATTAAGAAAAGTAGCTTATTTAAAGCTATAGGTCTTATTATATAAGTAAGTAGGGAGAGCATTATCGAGCTATATTATAATCTCCTTAACTAAAACCTTATCCTTAGCCTAGCAAGCTACTTATAAATATATATTAGACTAATAAAAGGGTAAGACTAACTATAAAGTAAAACCTACCTTAAGCGAAACCTATAGATATACCTAGGTATGCGAAGCTATACTCTCCTCGATACCTATAGCGAGGAGTTAGTTCTTATAGTTCTTAGAACTAGGCTTAAGACTAGCAGGGTTTATTAACTAGTTATAAAGGTATTAGAGAAGCTCCTACCCCTGCTCTATAGCTATAAAGATATAGAAGATCTCGCGCTACTAATACTAGCTAGTAGTAATTGCGCGGATATAACGCTTAACCTAGTTCTAATAGAAACGAGTAGTACTAATAAGATAAGTAGGAATCTAGAAATAGGAAAAGTTAGCTTATACCTCCCCTAAATAATTGCTAAACTCACCCTATAGCACTTAATACTACGAACCTAGTATAACTCGCATATATAATCACTATTATATCAATAGGTATAGATAACCTAGGCATTCTTAAGGAGCTATAGCATATAGCTAACGCAGGGTTCGCTACTACCCGCCTAGGTATGCTAATAGTTACTACTACTAAGTTTAGCCTTAGTAGGGCTATACTTAGTAAGGAGTTAGCTAATAAGGCTCTTAGTGCTTATGATATTTAAGGAAGTATTAAAAGATAGGAAGGGTCTATGAAGGCTCGATAAAGGGCTTAGATAATATAAAAGTAGTTATTAAATAATATAGTATAATAAGGAGGGAAAAGAACTAACCCTAGGGCGGGAAAAAGCTATTATTTTATAAATAGCTAAAGAGACCTCGCTAAACTATTACAAACGAAGATATAACTTCGGATAGCAAAGAATAGTAATTACTTATTATAATAGGTGCTACTTACTAGGAGGTAGATATAGTAAATTAGTAGTAATATTCGCTATCCGACCTACTTAATAGCCTTATAACGCGCCTATTTAGAAGGGGGATAATAGGATAAAAAACGAAGTTATTATAAGAGCATAGTATAAGAAAGTACTCGCTAGATAAAAGGCGAATAGCAGGAGAATAAAAAACGAAGTTATTATAAGGATAACCGCCCTCTTTTGAAAGGAAATAATAGGATCCCTTTAGAATAGCCTAGATAGAGAGCATAAAAGGGCCTAAAAGGAGAGGAACTATAAGGAACGGGACTATAAGCTTAGCTATTATATCTATAACTCTAAGGGCCCTATTATCTTTTAGTAAATACTTAGCGAATAGTTACTATACTAGATAATAGTAGTAATAAGTAAAGGACTAGGACCTACCCTAGATAACTAAGAAGGATAATAACGGAGGGCTAACCCGCAATACCCGATCTTATAATAGGGATTATTATAATTGAAAGGGGGATAATTATAAGGGACTAGATACCTAGACTAGAGAAGCTAGAGATACTTCAGCTAGTATAGGCTAAAGGGATAGAGAGGCCTATAGGTCTAGGGCATAGAACCCTTATAGCAAAGACCTAGCGAATACTTACTAAAAGCTAGAAAAAAAGGATCTTAGAAGAAGTAAGTAAAAGTAGTATAATAATACTAATCCTACCTTTTGGGTGCTTCTGCTATTAGTTTGACCTGACCGTGGCTCTTAGCCCCTCGATACCTTTATAATATAGTAGTATATATCTTAAATATTAATTTTCGAGATCTATTTCGCTCCCCGAAGCCTATCTAATAGTTTGCTAATAAGAGGGAGTAGATATTAGTTCTTTATTATTACCTTATTAAAGCCTCGATAATCTATATAAAGGCGTAGGGACCTATCTTTCTTAGGTATAAAAAGGATAGGGGCGCCTACCTCGCTAGTTGAGGGTTAGATCCGCCCTATCGCTTAGTTATTAGCAATATATCGGCGAAGTTCTTCTAACTAATGCTTATTTAATAGGTAAATAGGCCTATATAGGGGTTTCTTCCCTTTAATTAAATCGATAGTATATTCTACGCCCTCTAGGACTAGGTATTACTTCGCTAACTATTTATTAAATATTACTTATTTACTAGATAGTTCTAGTAGTAACTCCGTATCGCTTTCTAGGGTATCTTCTTCTTCTAGAGCCCCTATTAGCAGCTTATAGGGAGCGATATTCCCTAATATATATATAACGTAGGCCTTCTAGCTATTCTTAATAATCTCTTATATAAATACTAATAGCTTAGCAATACTAAAGCGTTTATATTCCTAAGTATTTATCTAGGTATTAATTATAATACCCTCTCTTCTTATAGAGTATTATAATAAGAGAAGGTCTCCTGCTCCCTTAGGTTAGGAAGCTTTAGCAAAGAGTTACTATATCTTCCTCGCTTCTCCTCCTAAGTTAATAAGGAAGAATATTAACTAGTATATATTCTAGCCCGTTATAGATAACCTATTAAACCCTTCTAATATAGGAGTAATAGCTATTATAGGTTATAGTTATAGGGACTTTACGAATTAGCTGCTAATAATATTAACCTAGGAATAGGAATCTATATCTACTACTACTTCTTATTTAGTAATATTCTAGAGAATAATTACCTATCTCTTTATAATAGCTCCCTTTAAGAGAGTATCTAGTTCTAATTTAGGTATAGGGGTTACTAATATAATCCCCTAGCTTACTCGTTTTCTAACGAATTAAGTTCCTTAACTCTTAAGGATTAGATTATATTAATCCTCGCCTTCTTAGTAAGTACTTAATATCCTACTAGCGTTTTATTTACGCTTCGTCTCGCGCATTTATCCAGGTAGTCTACCCTCTTATACCCCTTTTGCTTATAGCTAAAGTATATTATATAATTAGATATTATAGGTTATATACTAGGGCTAGATATAGACCCGTTCTAGTTAGATCCCTATATTATACTACTAACCTATTAATAAGGTATTAGGCTCTATAAACCCTGCGTTATCTTCTAGCTAGAACCCTGCTAGCCTATCTTTTAACCTAACCTCGCTACTAGGGGCTCCCTTAGGTTATGCTCTTCCCCTATATACTATTTCTTACTTTTGCTTCGCAGAGGTTTACTACCCTATTAATAATATATCTCCTATAAGTATTTAGCTTCTATAGCTATATCTCTTAGCCTCTATATCTCGACTTTCTAATATTCGAGTTCCCTATATAGGAATAGGGCTAATTAGAAGTATAGTATATAGGCCTTAGCCTTGCTATTTTCTATATTAACTATACCTAAGTCCTAATATATCGCTAATTATTTAGCAAAGAACTATATTAGTAACTATATCTCCTTCTGCCTTATTATATCTAGCTTCTCGTAATACCTTTGCTCTTAAAGCTTAGGGTTAATATAGCGTTAGTAAGTAAATACTATAAAGTTAGCCTATACTAGGTCTCCTTCTAGCCTAGCCCTATAGTATTGCTACTAGGTCTATAGGGATAGGCTTATCTTTATAAGTATCTATTAGACCTGCTGCTCTAGTATACTACTAGCGCGTAGTTAGTTTCTATCCTCGATCGCTTAGATCTAGTTGCTAACCTAATTTATAATAAAGTCCTTAGTTATAATATAGTAGTTATATATAGGGGGCTTTTTATATTCTCTCTACGAGTATCTTAGCGCTAAGCGATTAGTAAGTTCTTATAGTAGAGCGGCGGTTTATTCCTCGTGCTATTATAATTATAGATATATCTATTCTATAAGGCTCTCTTATTATTTCTATAATAATACTATAGCTTAAATAAGGATACTAGAGATACTAGCTTCTCGGGGTATCCCGGGCGGGGTGCCCTATTAGCTACTGCTCGCTATCTATTCGCCCCTCGAGGGGTAGTCTGCCTAGTCTATTACTACCCGGGACCTAGCCCGACCCCTCGGGGTTATTCCTCCTACTATATTATTACTAACGTTATCTATTCCCCTAGTATAGTATCTATACTATATTCCCTATATCTTAGGGCTTAGCGAATAATTAGTATCTTATTAGCTAAGACCCTATTAGTTATATTCTATATACCTAGCCTGGAGTTTATTATAATTAAACTCTATTATTAAATTATTAATATATTATTACTAATTTGCTTTAGATATTCTAACTAGCGCTAGTTTCTTAAATTAAGGTAGAAGCAATAGAATTATAAAGAGTATAGCTAAAGGCCTAAACTAGGAAAGGCTAGAATACTAAAATATAGATATCTATTATAATATTAGACTATTACTTAACCTTCTAAGTTTTTCACTTATAGAGTTTTCTCTAAGGTGTATTTATTTGCCCCTAACTCGCCGACGTTTTGCTAATAGCGTGGCTCTGCATCCTGCACCCGCCACTGTTCCTTACATATTATAGCCGTGCGGGGTAGTTAGCCTATCCTCATAGCCGCGAGAGAATAGGGGGTACTATATACTACTATCTATAGCTATTTAAAAGGTATTATATCGAAACGCGAGTCGAAAGTATATAAATAACGCCTAAGTATAAAGCAGGAGTTAGCTCTAACGACTTAGGTCCTTATACAAGGCTCCCTAGGCTTCGCACTTAGCTATTAAATATACGAATATTTACTAAATATATCCTTCGCGCTGCTAGCGATATATAGCTACTTAGGAGGAAGTAGATAGAGGGCTTCCTATACTAAAACCTAGCTATTAAGACGCTTAAGGTATAGAAGATTAATACTCGATATATTAAAGACGTTACTATTAATAATATTTAGTAGTTCTTTATAATCCTTAACCTTCTAGAAGTTAAGAAGATACTAATAAGCCTTTAATAGAATATAGATAAAATAGGAATTATAAGAGGGATATAGAGGGATAATTTAATACTAGGATATTCTAGAAAGCTTTTAATATCTATCTAGAGCTCTGAGGATTATATATAGATATCTATTATTAAGTATATCTTAGCGAATAGGTAAAGCTTACCCCTACTTACTATTTTTAAGGGTAAGACTATATAGTAATAATAGTTCTCCTAGGATCTAACGAACTTCGCTTTATAGCTCTTTATATTATTTAAGAACAGATAGATATTAAATAGTATAGGTATTAAGTAGCTAGAGAAGGTATTCTTACCTAGAATAGCCTTAGAAGCTAAGAGACTACGTTCTAAGCATCTTCTAATTATAAATAGCTATAGAAGCTATATCTCTAACGAGTTTATATAGAAATATTATATTAATAATATTTACTTAGCATACTTACTAGCTTACTTATTATATTTTATATAGCTACTAGATATATCGGTCTTTTTGCCTCTAAAGGGGTCCTATAGATATTATCTAGAGGAATATAACTATATACTTAACTTAGTACTAATTAGCAAGTAGAACTTCCTCTAGTGCTATTTATATACCTATAGCGATACCCTCTAGCCTTATATTATTAAGGCAGGCTAGAAGGCAACGGGTATATAGCCTATTAATATAGCGAAGCTGCTTATAAGCAGGTTCTTCTATACCCCTATAGTAACTAATATTCCGAGGGCCCCTATATAGCATAAGAAGCTAATAGATATTATAGAGGGCCCTGAGAATAATATTATAAAGATACCGAAGTCTTCTATTGATTTACTATAATATAGATAGTTATTTAATAATAATATAAGGGGCAGAACGAGGTTATAGCAACTCTAGCCCGACCTAGTTATCTATATCCTATTCCTAGAGAAAATCGGGAAGCGATTAGACCTTAATAATATAGCTATAGCTAATAACTAGTAGATTATTTATATACTTAAGGCCTAGGTTAAAAAGTATAAGCTAAAACTAAGAAGAAAAGTTAAGCTAAAGCTAAATAAGCGATTTATGATTATTAAAGATATTTAGAAGAAGTAATAGGAGGTTTAGAACTATCTAATTAAGTTAGAAGTAGTATTAATTAATAGCAAATTTTCTAATAAAGAAGAGAGTATAAAATTATATATCGTTATTATAGATTGATAAAGATATTTAGCGATATATTAAAATATAATTACTATAGTGAGGGTCTAAATGCATAAAAATCGCGTTATCGGTTGTGGGGGGATTTCGTTGCTTGGGGTGGGGTCTTATGCGATTTCTCTATCCGTTCTCGGACATCTCTTCTCTCCTACCTCAGCTATTAATAAAGGACGGGTGCCGTGGACCGCTCGACCACTCGACCACCCCAGATCCTTAACGCCACGACCCAAGGCCTTTATTAATCTCCAGACTGGGGTCCTCGGCTGCTTTCCCCCAGTCATCCCCCCGGCCGCTTGGCCATTTCATGACATTGTTCCCCTTTCGGAAACCACAGTCCCACAGCTGCCAGCCTCCATCAGAACCGATGCTGTCGAGGCCGGGCTGGGAACAAAGAATGACCAAAGAAATCAACCGGGGTGGAAAGGATGGAAACTGCCCGTCACGAAAGACAACGGTGGACACGTGGAACGGGTTCGATCCGAAACTAGGATCCACGGCTTCACTGCACGAGATTCGCTCACCAGACTCCAGAGCCTCTCCAGCTCCTCCGCTCTCCGTCGCATTCGACAAGCTATTCACAGCGCGTCCGTACGACGTGTCCATTCCCCGCATACCTCAAAGCACCATTATCGACAGGATATCGATAGTCAGGTGGCTCAAATTTTGTCTGCGAAGATGTAAGCTCCTCTAGTCGTCTGGTCTGTTCCGACTCTTCCTATCCTAGGGTACGATGCCTCCTGTCCTGCTTCGACAAGGAGATGACCACGGTTCTGTCATCCTTGCTGCGAACGGTTTAGCTTGATCATGTGTCCTGCACGAGGCATCAACACTTCTGCAGGTACCGACGCATCGTTTACGAAAATGCCGGTCTGTCAGGAGGGCCAGCCTAAATTTGCTGGGTCTTAGGCCGCTTAAACGTCCATTTTGGCAATGGGGTCCAGCAAATGTGACAGAAGCTTGTCGCTCAAAAACTCCTTGTCGGCAAGTCTTGAATTGGAAGGTACGCCCGGGGTCGTCCTCGGCTCCTCAACGCGTGACGCATCATAGGTTTGATCGATGCCGCTCTCTGTGAAGTCTACGCATGCGCCAGGACTGCTTCACGAGCAGTTAGTTGAACTTCGCTTCCCCAGATTGATAATTGCTTGGCACCTTCGTGCTACAAGATGCTTCAAGTGGCTGCTCGGCAAGCCAAGCATTGGCTTTGAGCCTAGCCTGCAGAGCTTGAACGACCATCGCTGGCCAGCGCTGAAAGCCCTACCGCCTACAGCGGTACAGACTCCGTCTCCAGCGGTACCGGCCGGTAATCTCTTCAGATGGCCGGAGTCGATGTGACAGCAGCGTTCGGTACGAAGTAAGACAACATGTGAGCAGGGCAGACGCTTGCACTCGAGCATCAAATGAACGACAGGCATGGCCGAGAAGAAAGAAAAGAAAGAAACATCCGATAAAACGACGCTACTTTCTTCGACCCTCGTTGAAGCCCTCTCGCCATTTGTTCCCTGGTCGTTAACCAGAATAAACACACCCTTCAGCGCCAACCTCAGCGCCTGGGGAAACAACCGCGAAACCTTCCCGCCCGGGATTCTCCATCGCCGTCCTCCTGGGAGGTGGCGCTTTGATAACTGTCTGTCCCCAATCAAACATTGTCTTTGGGTTTTCTAAGGTCAGATCATGGGCTGTGACTGGCCAACTAGGCGGACTACGACTCGAGGTCGTCACGATAAGTACCTAATCTGAGAAGAATTTCGCCCTTCACTTATTCCTACCGAATCCCGACATGACGATGTGAACGAGATTTTGTGCAACCCCTGAGAGCCCTCGAAAGGGCTTCTCACCACGAGGGAATTTTCAGATTTGAATCATAGGAATCCTCCTCGCCTTGGTCAGCCGTACGCAGCTCCGTATCGGAACGTAAAACTTGGCAAAGGATCGTTCTGGCGCGTCATCAAGAACAGCACGACAACCACTCTATCATTTTCATCCCATCATTGTAACCCAATCAAGCTGCCTCCTCCAACCATACTGTTCGGTAGCTATAAACCCGCGCATGAGCGGTGTGACAAACAACGGTCCCCTTTATTGCTCTTCTCCCAAATTCATTGTATCTGGGTACCTCCGATGTTACCAGCAGCTTGCTTTTAATTAAGGAACTGGATGAAGGAACTGGGGATCGCGTGTTATCAAATACAACGACCCAAACAAGGACGGCACCGACGTAGACCCGCACGGAGACCGGCTGTCCGATTTTAAGCTGGGAAAATGAGGCATCTTTTCCTATCTCGCGGGCGCAAAGCAACGACTCTTTCCCGCATTCGGGGGCCTGCCCGCTGGTCTCTTGGATACTTTGGTAACTTGTTAAGCTACGCGGGATCGAAAAACCGCCGGCCAAGCACTGAAATAAGTGGGTCTGTCCAAGGAGCAAACATACTTCGGACATCATGAGAAGACAATTCAAATCTGCAGCAACGTTTTTCTACCCTTCGCAGCAAACATTTCGAATGGCACCGTGGAGTGGAAGACCCCAGATTTCGATGAGAGAGATCCCAAATGTCAGGAAGACCCCTCCTCAGCGTCGCTTTTTCCCGTTGCGCCTGGGCGGTTACTGGCCCTGAATTGTCCTGGATCCAGATTGCTGCTGGTGGATCAGCTAATTTCCATCCCCTTTCTTGCGTGCATTCAGAGCCACAAGCGCAAATGGCTCCGTGCCACACCAGCGAGACCTCAACAGATGAGCGAGATAGGATTGCGATCGACCTGGCCTCTGTACTCTGTACGTTCGCAAACGCCTTCAAGCGCAACAATGAACCCCTTTGGCTGTGAGGTGCCGTTAAGAATGGGGGATCTTCACGGGTGGCCTATGCCTGCCACTTCATCCTTCAGAAGCCAAGTGCTGCGATCGACTCGTTCAGCCAATCAAGCTTCATACAGTTCGTACCCAGAAGTCTGAGCCCACCCACCCCACATACACATCTCGCGCGACGCGCTGCAAACCCCCCCTCTTCTGCTACCTATACTACCGCTACTAATATTACTCTAAATAAGGCGATTCAGCACTAAAATTAGTAGCAATTAACGAGGTAATTATAAGTTAATACTAGAAGTATACATAGTAATATACTTAGTAGTAGTATATAGCTAAAGTTAGCACTCAGTTGCTAATGCTTTTAGCATCTCTCGAGGTGCTATCCGTCGATCTATTAACCGCCTTACTACTAACTATACCCTTAAAAGCCTACTACGCTAAGGCGCGCTACGCCTTCTCTCGAAATAGGAGATTCGGTATATATCTTATATAGCTCGAAAAAACCCCTATATAACTATAAAAGCTCTTACTAACTAAGTCGATTGAAAAGTCTCTATCTCTATAATATATTAAGCCCTCTATAAGCGCTATTACTATAAATAGAAGTCTATAAAATAGATCTTCCTCTCGAGAGACGACTATATTAAGTAGCTATGCAAGGCATGTTTTTAGGTAAGTAAGGATAACGAATTAGTAGAGGTATAGCTCCTAGCGTATTAAGTAATATATACTAACTTTTAGACTATATATACTAACGAGTGCTCGATCTAATTAATAACTAGTTATATTATAGTATAGGTTTAGCGCTATTCTTTTGAAAAGTAGGATAACGCCTTCGTTAACTAGACTAGTTATAGCAAAGCGAATATTATTATAATATACTAGGTAGCTATTTAGAAGATAGGCAGGTCCTAACTAGTCTTTATAGAGAGGGACCTAACTTCTAAGAAGAATAGGTTTATATTATAGAGCTATATTCAGGCTCTAGAGGAGGGTCTACTACTAGAGTACGACGATATATAGCACTTCTAGCAAGATAACGCCTCTATTTATAGATCTAAGGCTTTAATAGAATAGCTTTTTACCCGCAGGGTTAGCATAATTAACTAGCCTGCTTATTCGCTTAACCTTAACCCTATCGAGTACGTCTAGGCCTATCTAAAGCGCCTAGTATATAGAAAATTCCCCTATCTAATAACCCTAGGTAATAGTATAGTAGATATTAAAGAGATAAAGCGATACCTGCGTTTAGCGTAGTAGGCTATACCCTAGTTATTTATATAGAAGCTATATAAGTTAGTGCTGCGCTGCTAGAGGGCTATTTAGAAAGCTAGGGGCTCCTATATATAATATTAAACGCTAGATTTCAGGCTTTAAATTAATATAACCCGTTTTACTATACGACGTTATTTAATAAATTTATCGAAGTTAGGGGGTTGGGTGTTGTTGACCGGGAGACTCCCTGCGGGGCTGGTGGGCTCAGACTTTTGGGCATGAACTTTATGTCTGACTGGGAACCTAGAACCCGTGTTTTACCGGGGACGTTGCGAGCATTTTCACAATCGCTACACGAGAGGCGAGTGTTCGTCAAGACCGTTCCGCGACATTTGATCGACGACGACAGAGACACAGACAACAAGAGCTCAGAGTCTCTTGGGGATGGCCCTGAGATCGCGTTGGTGAGAGCGGCAGCTCGTCTCTCTGCGATTCACAGTTGCATAGCCGGCGAGGCTGGATATGTCTTGCCAAGATTCGGGAGCCCTAGAATCCATTTAAGTCACTTAGGTCACTGCACTCAAAGGTCCTGGCCACAGTCATCAAGAAACTCTGCGATCCCAATGTTTTGCACATCAATCGGTTCGATGGCCTGTAATTCGGTTGACTGGAGATCATCAAGCGATCTGCAAGCGATCTGCAAGCGCTTGGATATTCTGCTTGCCGCCGAGACGCGCCACAATAGCACACAACGACAGCAATCACTGGAATAGAGTGGTGTTAGTATTGCTTCAACTCCGCAAAACTCGCCTCTTGCTATAATTTGACAGAGAGATACGTCTAACTCACTTGCCTTCCCGTCCGTATGCTCGCGTGTCATCCTGAGCCTCGTGCTCGCTGATCTCCAACCCTGATAAACACCAGTGCATGTTCACCATGAGACATCTTCTGGGCTCAGGGAGCACGGGTTGTCCATTCTGGGAAACGGCTAGGTAGCACCTCTCGGAGGCGAGGCTACGGTTGAGCAACTCAGACAAATGCCATTCAATGCCCGTCGACTCGCACACATCCTCTTGAATAAGCTCAGCTACAAGGGCAACTGACTGACATCTACAACGGTCCTCCGGGATGGGGCTGCCTGTCAGCAGGGACAGGTGGGTTTGCGGACCGTGACAATTGACTGTTGTATTGAACTGGCCCGGAAGGCGGAGAGAACCACCGACTCACGCGACCACTAGGCTTGATTGACTAAGCTCATGATCCTTTTCAGCCTACAATCATTCGACCGCTTGCTACAGAAAGCGAAGTTCCCGAGGAGACAATGGGACTTTGGAATGATATTATTTTCGTTCGACCTTCAATACGGACAGGTTTTACACGACTCGTCCATCAACAGGCCAAGGATAGTTGAACAACAACTGCGAATTCGGTTGACATCCCGACCCTTGCGTTTTCTTGTGGTTCAAATCAACTTGGGACGAGATTGTGTCTAAGGAACTCGGATTTCCTCCAGCTTTGTGACAATGAGAAGTCAGCCTCCTTTTCCGGCATGCACTATGAAACACGAAAACATTCGCCCCCCACGACGGCCGGCTGGTGTTAAGCCTGAAGTTCAGCCGGCGTCGCGGACGTGTTTCAGACGTCCTCTCAATCTCGCGGGAAACTCTTAGTCGCAGAATCCTCGCTTCACAGCCAACGCGCTTCAGTTTGAACGAACCGAACGCGCTTTACCAGAACAAAAGCATACGGGGATTATCTCATGTGAGCGCAGAAAGAGGACCCTTGCTCATGCGTGCGGTCCCGTCTATCTATCGGAGGCTTCGGTCTTACACACACACGAGCATCCTGTCGGACACGTTGTGGAGTTGAGTTGAAGGGTCTCGCGTTCACATGGGTTGCTAGTCCCGGCACGCAACTCCCGGCCGATGCTGGCGCTTGGCCGGACTGATTGGGCTGGTACTACTCCCGGACCAGGCCATCGTTCTTCTTTCAATTTTGAAGCTGTCACGGATTGTCAGCGTCACAGATAATAAAGCCTGGTTCAAGCCGGCCTGGGCAGATGCTCCGTGCTCGTTATCGCAATGCGTTCGCAACAAGGAGCGATTTGCCCACGAGGAGGGATGGGTTGCGGATGGACATGGCCCCATTCCGCAAACATCGACGCTATCCAAGACGAGAAAGATCGGGAGGCTTCTAACACTTGCATCTGACGGTGCTTAAACTCGACCATCTGAAGAGCCCCACGAGACGCGAAGACTGATGACGCACATCGTCTAGAACCTGTACTGATCTTTCGCCAGACGGACAACATCCGCACACCATGGTTTGAGAATAGAACTCCTTGCCCTATGACTGACGCTCACCCAGGCTGCTGGTTGAGAGGAAACGACACCGTCTCAAGAACGAGCTCATCGGGTCATCTTCAGCCTGGAGTCCCGGGGTGCGCCACGGTCGACGTCGGTATTAGACGCCGTTCCGGGTATGCCGTGCGACGTGGGGTTTCCGGCCGGCATGCCTTCCGAAGGAGCGAGGGACGAAAGCGTTCAGCCTGTGGACTCTGCGACCGAAGCGCCGAGAGGCTGGAGGCAGTCTTTCACAATTACATTTGAGGGTCACGGGAGTCGTTGTCGGCTTCTTGCTGACGTTTGAGACGATGCCACGGCAAAGCAAAGTTGAGCTCAGCTATTTCTTTTGGGACCATCGGCTTTCTGCTCAATGCTGCCGACTACGAGGAGACCAGGGCAGACAGCCATTCCGGATGAGAACTGCCGTCTTGTGAGCGGTCTCGTCTTTCACTGGCAGTCAGTATGCCTACCGCCTGAGCTTTGAGTTGGGTCGAGTGACCTCACGATCAAATCATTGGGACCACGCGTCGCGCCACAGTTTTTTCTTTCTTCCTTTCGGCGCCACCGCTGCGTGCATTCAGTGAGTGCCGGTGTTCGCGTCCGCCGAGCGTTACCCATGTCACACTTCTCTTTTCCAGTCGCGTTTTTCGATTCGATTCGGCACTCCCGCTGCGGAATTCAGAGGTTCCAATAATGGGTCGGATTAATACTAAACCGTCCGCTTCTGATGGCACGCTCCAAAGAGCCTGCTACCCGCCGGACAAAAATACATAGCTATCTACCTAGGGCCAGAAGGAAGCCTGGCAAGAGGTATCAAACATTTCATCAGCAAACGTTTGAGCAAGTTGCAGCAAAAACGAAATGGCCACGACGCTTGAAGTGGACGCTCAGGGAATTGAACCCTGGACCTTTCACAATCACGTATTGCGGAAAGAGCAACGATGCGAAGCGAAAATCATACCCCTAGACCAAGCGCCCGTCTGCTATGACAACTGTTCTCTAAAACAGACCCGAGAATCTATTGCCGGAACTACTGGATGCATTGCGCGCCATTCATTGAGTGTTCTGGTTCTTTGGTGGGTGACAGTGGGACCACGGAACTCTCTTCGGAACCACGGGAACACGGTATTTTTGCAACCAGAATCCCAACCTCATGGGATCACGGCAGGAACACCAAAAAGGAAGAAAAAGAAACTCATCCGACGGGGCGAGGGCTATCTGTATACGTTGGGCATCGGTGTCGAAAGGCCCCGTCCAGACCCTCCTGGCGAGGACGGGAACGGTGAGATCTAGACGAGGTACCTGGCGATCACGGACATGGGAAACCTCGCGAACAATAAATAGGAAACAGAAGATCCTGCCGAGGCTTCATTCAGTACAGCCTCAGATGCGGCCTGTCACGATTGAAGGGATGTAACCTTCCCAGACCTAACCAAGTCAGGGGCCCTTGTCTCAGCAGCAGCAGATCGAAGGAACCCCTAAAAGAAGCGCGCACTCACTCATCTTAAAACACAACAGTCATCGCGAGACTGAGCCAGTTTCCCTGTCGTTAATCCTGCGAGATATTCCTGTCTTATCTCATCTCGTGGCTTAGACGCACGTGTCGGGTTGAGGTACGGACAGCCACGTTGGAGCTCCGGGGAACCAGTGAATCTACGATCATATCAAAGTATCGCTCAGTCAGAGTGACAAGACATGTACCGTATGTTGACAAAGGATCCTTGAGGATCAGGTCAGTGTATTTGATGAACTAAAGCGTCCCTGGTAGTCGCAGAGCCTCGAAAACTTTCACCGTCATAGCTTGCGAACAAAAGAAGTATGTGAAGAAAAAGGCCTTTACTTGGATATCATAACTCTATCGTATCGCGTGTCCTACCTAGATCGCTTCGCTCTTGCCGCCCAAACCTCATCCCATCTCATATCTCCACAGAAAGTACAGTAGTTCCTCATCCAGATTCGCACCAGGTCTCATAATCAGAACGTCCTAACAACCGTGACGAAACGAAATGAATGTCCAGAACCAGCATTCATATCAAAGAAAAAAAAAGGTCATAACCCAAAGAAAGAAACCTCGTGCGCCGTGACACATCATTAAGTATAAGCGGAATTCATCGCCTGTGGATATACTCCCTCTCCCTCCGCCGATCCGAAATTGTGACTCTCATCCTCTCCTCCTCGGGAGGCGGCGGCGGGAGCATCCTCGGAGGCGAGTACCTCCTCCCCTCGACGTATCTAAACGTCTCGTACCGCGGCTCGACGGGCACAGGCACCGGATACGGCACTCTGACGGGCACGAGCTTCTCTCGCTCGACGTAGACCTCCCTCACATCCCTCTCGCGATCGCGGCTGCCGTGGCGCGAGTGGCTGCGGCTGCGGCTGCTCCTCGATGACTTGCTGCTCTTGCTGCTCTTGCTGCTCTTCACGCTCGGCTCCACGTCGACTGCGATCACCTCGATCGGGCCCGGCTCCGGGATGACGGGCGGGGCAGGAGGAGGCGGCGGCGGCGGGCAGGGAAGCGCCGCGGGAGGCGGGGGAGGGGGCTCAACGACGACCGGGGGAGGAGGCGGAGTACAGGGTCTTACGATGACGGGAGGCGGCGTTGGTTCGCGGGGCGCGGGTATGAAGGTCGTCTTGCGCTGGCGGACGGTGACGGCGCCGTTGGAGGGGGGCTCGAGGTAGAGGCGTTTCTTTGCGCCGTGGTGGTGGTGGTGACGGTGGTGGTGGTATTCGTAGTATTCCCTTGACGACGCTGTTCGGAGGTTACTGTTAGGCTTTGTGACGTCAGAGGCGGGTCATTGTACACGTACCCATCTTTGGAAGTTCAAAGGATATGAGCTGCGCCCGTGTGTATTTTTTTAGGGGCCGACGCTAGGTGCGACGTTCGAAAACGCGCACACTCGAGGGACTGGGAGCGCGGCAGGATGCGATGCGATGCGATGTGTGTTGTGTTTTGCGTGTTTTGGGTTTGGGCGGGTAGGCGCAGGACGGGTGGGTGGTGCAGTGCGTTCGTGACCCCCGGGATATGGGATGATTTGGGAGAGGAAAGTGAGTTGTTGCAAGGTGTGAGTTTGTTTGGCGGGACTTTGGGCTAATGTGCGGTCGGAAGTGATGATGATCAGCTTCTGGTTCAGAAAGCGACGGGGCAGAGGCTAAATAAGGTGGGAGGCAGACTGGGACGATGGGCGGGAAGGCGCTAGATAATATATAGCAACCAACGTACACACCTGCCTATTAGCATGGCCAAGGGAGTACCTTAAGGTAAAGGTAACCTGAAGGTAGACAGAGCGATCAGGCTGTGTCGGCCTGTTGGTATGGTAGGTCGGTGGGAAAATATCACTGCCACTGCCACTGGTTGGTTTAACGGCCCTCTCACACCCCTCTACTGCTGCCAACCCGAGAAGGTGGTCAGAAAACACCATGGTGACCTATACTAGCGCGGGCGGGAGGGTCTCAGCCCGAGGACGGGCCAAACGAGCTTTGCGCGCCCAGTCTGGATGGGGTATCCAAGCCAGGCTGGGTTGACTTTGCAGGCCCTCATCTCCAGAGAGGCTTTGAAAGACGCATGCGAGAGGAGACTTGGGAGCGGGGAACCACATGGGAGCAACACAGCCGCTCGTATGGAGCCTAGGCATATTCTATACAGGTACTCGTATTGCGAATGGGGGAATCTCTAAAAGCCAGGCAAGGAAAGTGAACAATGAAAATGACAGTCGGCAGAACACAGACACAAAACCAAGAGCAAAGCTGCGGCTCTCGCTTCCGCCTTATTACCCAACCAAAACCGGGAATCCCATCCCTCCCCATCCCTCCGTCTTCCCGGTCGAATAAGTTGACAGGAACCTTCCCTCCTCCTTCCACCATCTTCTTTCCCTTCGGGTGGTTGACAGGGGCGCGCGATTGGACAATTAGTGCCTTATGACGCCAGTGAGCACGTCACGCCAAAATCAAGATTTGGGGGTGTGCCTCGTGCCGTCGAACAGAGGACGAAGAAAAGGCCCTGCGGTCTAGGTTCTCCGGCTGACGTCCCGCCGGTCTCGACTCTTCTTCCTTGGCCCCGGCGGCGCCCCTCCTGCTCTTTGGTGTGAGCTGCCCGTCACCGCCCGACGGGAGCGGGACGCTCTGAACACGTTACCAAGACTGTGAACACACAGAAATAAAATCAAGGTTTTTGCACTCTGCAGCCTTTCCGCTGGATTGCTCACATACTACAGTATGCTCGTGCTGCGGGCGGTGGATCGCCGCGCATCGCATCGCATCGCACCGCCATTTGACGAGGTGTGCCGTGCTGCGCGCTCGTTCGGGGACTCGGGGGACCCTTGATCGCGGGGTTGCAGGGCTGAGCTTGTCAGATTGGGTGCGCTGGCAGCTCCATCGTCTTCCCAACCATCTCATAGCGTCAGTCCTTGGGACATCGTTGGGCGAGAAGAGAGAGAGCAAACATCTCTCTCTGTGCCTCTTGCGTGTCCAGCCCAATGATAGCAGCTGGCCTCAATATTCCGTTGGGCGCCGTTATCTCGATGCCAAGCCGATGACCGACGCGATCTCATCTCTCAGACCTCTTTGGCTCGGGACCGTGAGATGTTGCCCTGATTCGTGATCCCGCTATCTGGTTAGAGCCCAGCCTTTCAGTATGGCTTCTTTGTTCCCACCCAGATCGAGCCTAGGCCTGCCCAATCTGAGTCCCCCTAGACCCCTTGAAATGGGGAACCTGGCCGGCTCGGAAGCCCCCGAGCTTTCTTGATATGATCCAAGGCAGTTGTCGTCGTAAGACTAGTGTCTTGATGGTTCCGAAGTGCTCTCGCGCTGCCGGCGCGAGGCGCGGTCTGATTTCACCAGCTTAACCGTATTCTTGAAGTTGTGTTTAGCTGAAGACGGACGCGTGTACGCAGCAGCGGGTCGTGGAAGCACTTCCACCGCGTCATGATGATTTGTCTTCTCCGAGGAGTCGGTGTACGCAGGAAATTCTGGCCCGAATTTGTCATCGCCTCGAAATATGCTAGCCATCCAGTTGAACAAGTGCGCCAGCTCGCCCATCCACCATAGTCCGAGAACTATGACCAGAATGGTGACAGGTATCGCAGAAGCCCAGTACAGCCACTGACCGGCCTCCATTTCACGGATGTCGCTCGTGTTCATCCCGAAGATGCTTGAGACGGCGCTCAAGGGGAGGAAGATGATGGTGACGATGGTGAAGGCGTAAATGGCCTGTTCCTGCCGGTCTTTCGTCACTGCAGCGTTATTAAGATTCTAGTTTTCACGGTTAGCCAGCCCTTTTCCCGGCTCACACGTCACAGATTCTTGCTTACCGTCTGCTCGAGAACATCAGCCTGATCAGCATACTCGTCAAAGTCTCTTGCTCGCCGCTCCAGCAGCTGCGTACACTCTGCGGCCAGGAGATCCCTGAAGCCAGCAGTGTCTGTGGACGAGAGCTTATAAAAGTCGGACACCTCGCCGCCCATGGTTTCCAACAACACGTCCGCCTCCTCGTCGTCGTCATCCGCGTATCGGTTTCTGGCCATGCGCATATGGGTTCGCCGGGAGGCACCTTTTCGTCTCTTCGCCTCGCCGAAATGAACCCTGTTCAGACGGTGTTGAATTGGTGTTGTGGATGAACTGCCGTCTCGGGATGCCAGGATAGAGTTAAAAATGCTGTTTTGCGCAGCTATTGTGCGGTTGACAACGGTCACCTCTTGGCGTAAAAAGTTTATTCGCTGCTGGTAAGTCATATCCGAAGCCCCATTGGCAATTTCGTTCTCCAAGGATCTGAGATACTCCGAGTAGGTGTCGCTGATGCCCGCATACTTTCCAGAGGTGTTGGAGAGAAGGCCGTATCCGATCAAGGATACGACCTCGAGTGGAAGGACGGAAGATCGTTCCAGTAGGTCAAGATTTGACAGGCGTTCCATGATGTGCTTCATGCCACTTTTGACGAGAGAATCGGCCACGTCGAGATGGTCCTCCCACATGTGCGTCTCATGACTAGCATAGATCAGGCCCATGACCAGATGAAGCCAGGCACGGATCAGCTCCAGGGGTACATCGATCTCCAGACGGTCTGTCGGCTCAGCATGACACAAAATGTTCTTAAAAGCCATGACTGGAAGACCCATTTGTCGAAGGGCTTTCCGAATCATGGGTGCGTTGGCAAAGACGACATCGCGTCGTGCTTTATCAAGCTCATGCAGATGAGTTTCGTTTTCTGCGACGTCGAATGAAGGGCTCTGCAGAGAGTGAATTAGCTTTTGTACTTGTTCAACATGAATGAGCCATGGGATCTTACCGATACCACGTTCATCACAGCTCCCCAAAACCTGTCTGTCGTCGGCCCGTCGAACAGGGGCGGCAAGAAGAATCTGAAGAGAGTGTCGGCTGCGTTGAAGATGTCAACTCGCTCTTCGTAGATTCGCTTCTTCAAGGGCTTGTTCTTCATCTCCTGCATCGTTGCGCCTTGCTGCTCGAGATACGTGTAGACCGCATCTCGCGTAGATATTTCCGCGTCCATGTAAGCCCTACGGTCAAATCCGTTCGTCTCGGCTGTCAAGAAATCTTCGATTTCTGATAGTTGATTCTGAAGAACGACAAAATTCGGTCCATCGATTGGGCTTGAACCATGGCCTTCGGCCCAGCTGAATACGTGAAATTTTTCGTTCGCTTTGCCGTGTCCCGGAGGGTAACTCAAATGTCTTCCAGGAGACAGCGGCTGTGGTTGGAGGCTGATACCAGGCCGGGTCTCGATACTGCTTACCGCTTGTCCGATAGGTCTCAAGATCCCGCTAGGTGGAAGTTGAGGTGGCATGCTAGGTTAAGTCAGACGGGTATGCTCGCGAAGATTCGAATGGAAACTCACCAAGTCTCCATTGTGATAACGACATTCTTGCGAGATGTTCTGGCAAATTGCAAAGCCTTCCACCACCGGGCCTCGGTCAATAGACGACCGTTGAACTGAAAGCGTACTGCCTTCGGCCAGAAGTCGGAAAAATGCGCAATGAACGCAAACCAAGTCTGGCATTCTTGAAGCGGGAATGACCACAATACTGAGTTGCTGTATTGGATAAGAATTCGCCCAGATTCAACTCCAAGCGTAGGCTCTCTGGCTGGCTCCGACACGAGACTGACGGTCTCGCCCCGCAGCTGCGACTCTGTCATTGATCCGCAGGTTATCAATAGGGAGTTATTCAGCACGATACACCACAGCTGACGGACGTGGAAACAGGTGCCCTTCTCTCCGTTGCCGATTTGCCGAGTCGCCTGGAGCATATCTCGCTTCTCAGAATTGCGGGAGAGGGAAGCTTGAAGCAAGGTCTGCGGCGGGTAAGCTCCTGGGTTGTCGGTGGCTCGGATTCCGGAGTACTTTTCGAGAGAAAAGTAAGGAATACAGAACCAAGTTACTGACCGCTTTCCGCCGGATCCATTTGCTGAGTCACCGCTCTGCAGGGGAAGCTGTAGATAACTCGGTTCCATGTGTTTTACGGTCGTTTGCCTAGAGGTTCGGACCGTCTTGGAGTAGTTCTTCCTGACATCTGACAGCAGCTTGCGGATGTCGTTTTGCTCGCTCTCGGAGAGTGAACGCGAAATCTCATTCTAGCCAAGTTAGCCTACATTCCAAAATGCAGACATAGCGACCAGAGATGACGATACATGATGGCAGTGCTGCTTATAGAGACAGACGAACTCAAACTCTACTCACCGTAAACTCATCAAAATTCATCATATCTTGTTGCACATGCCTACAAACTCGTTAGTAGGTAGTAACAAATGACAGACCCAAAGTCGAACTCACAGCCATCTAAAGAGCGACCGCCGCCTCCTTCTCGCATCATAGACGATGTCCAGCGCTGCGGAGTGCGAGCCTCCCAAGATGCCGTCTCCGGTATACTTGGACTGATAGACATAAAACGCCCTGCTTAAAGGAGGCTCTTCTCCTCTCAGCGTAGAATCGTCAGAAAACAGCGTTTCCAAATCAGACCCATCATCGTCTCTAGGGTGTTCACCCGACATGCGCGCGGGGTCATATGCGTAGACCTTCCCCGTCGTGTCCTCCAGGTCGACCCAGTCGTCGCTCTCCTGGATTGAGGTAAGATATTCCCTCTCCGGAAACTCAGGTGGCAGCGGGAATTCTCCCAAATCCAAGCTCTGGTCGTCCCCTTCGGCGTCTTCGTAAGTAGAGACCAGCGAAGGCTCCTTCGAAGGCGGCTGGGACATGTCGTCTTCTTCAGGCACCGCATACGGGAGGGCGGGGGTTTGTTTTCGCGAAAGAGGTGCAGCCATGGGCGTCTTTGGTCGACGTCTCGATGCTGCAGAACCTAGAGGAGACGCAAAGCGAGACGTGGGCTGAAGCAGAGGAGATCGGCTGGACCGCCTCCGGGTCGGAATGGTAGTATGCGGCGGCGGCGTCGGCGGGACGGGGATGTAGATGTCGTCTTGCCTCCGAAACTCCTCCATCATCTGAGCCAGATTCACGCCCCTGTACTTGCTTCTGAGGCTTTGTGCCGAAGGTCGCGGCGGAAACAGGGAATGGCCTCGACGGCGTTGTTCCGTCTGTAGTTCGTACATATTTGCGGAAAGAAACGCACTGTGATGAATGGGCTATCGCCAGCAGTGGACCACAGTGTAAAGTACGGTTAGTGCTGCTATTGTTATAAGTGCGCCGTCGTATTAGTCGAGCCTGATATTCGTAGTGTCTTTCTTCAAAAGGCAGCTGAGAATCGATGATTTCAATAGCCAAACGCCTCAATCGTCCAGATCGGATCGTCTCAGAACGCATATGAAACTTGGAACACTTAAGTAAGAAATTGCCTGCAATAGCGAACAATGCAGAAAATGTCACCCAGCCAGCCAGATTGCTTGGCCAGCCACCGAAGGTCGCAATCACGGTGGCAGGGCCGGCACTAACAACAGGCCTACTGTGTCCCGAGAGAGGTAGTGGGCATGGGCGTTATCCGTGCGCTGTGGCTCCAGGTACGGAGGATCATTAGCGGTCATTTGGTAGCTCCTTCCCTGCCCGCCATCTACAGCAGTTGACACGGGAGGCCCCAGCTGGCGTCTGCGCCGAGCCCAGCCACTCGCGCTAAGATGGTGTGGTTCCTGGTGGGTTGCTTGGCTGCTACGGGGATGCTCCTACGTTGTTTGGATTAACAATTCCAGCTTACTGAAGTATCTCGGCATCGACATGGTTCCCATACCTAGCTTCACGAATCGTCATGGGAAGGCCAGTATTGTGTGATCAGATCCTTTTCGTAATAGCCATTCTTGCCAACTATGGAGCTAGCAATACCGTATTCCTTCGTCCCTAAACTCCAACCTAATCATGGGTATCTTCTCGTGAACAAAATCCAGCCGTGGGGTGTCTCATCGCCCAACGATGGAAGAAAAAAACAAAAGAAAATCCAGTGCCGAAACCCCGAGGCCTTTGTCTTATACCAAGTCCCATGCAAGTCATGGTCGTCAGCGGCAATGAAAAACTGAGCCGAAAGAGATATCGAATGCAACTCGAGTTCCGAAAAAGCCAGGCAGTCAACGTCAAACCCCCCTTGCCAGTCCATAGGCCGGCAGGTCGATGACCATTGCTGACCGTCTCTGCAACAATGCTTCCAACTAGAGATGGTCACAACTCTTGTTTCTCTCAGAAGTCGTTGACACCAGCGTCCCGCATCTTCTGAACCAACTCGTCGATAGATGAAGCGTAGTGAGTGGGAGCAGCAGACGAAGGGCCAGGGCCACCAAGCTTGTCTGGCTGGACCTCGCTCTCGGGGTCGTCCTCGTCAATCCAGTTGCCCTTAGGATCGAACATCTGAGCGTACTCGTTGAGAAGACCCTCCTCGTAGAAAGTCTTCATATCCTCACGCCAAGGAAAGTTCAGAGACATCCAGTACTTCTTGATCGGGCCCCTGAACGACGGCTGGCGAAGACAGAAGGGAATGATGGCCATGAACAGCCGAGCGACTTGCAACTTCAGCTGACGCATCTCGGCGAGCTTCTCCTTCTCCTCGTACATATTGATGTACGACATGCGCAGGGGAATCTCAAGAGACTCCATGGAACCCTTCTTGTAGAACTTGTAGTGGTAGAATTGGCCATTGAGAAGGGGCTTGTAGTAGTCGACGGCCTCCTTGATGTTGCCAAGGAAATGCTCTAGGCCACTCTGAATCTTAAGGTGGGCCGAGGTGCGGTAGTTTGTGATGTTGAAGAGAACGAAGCGCAGGTCCCACTTGCAGGCAGGATTGGCAGTCATGCCAGGAAGGGCTAGGCCTAATGTTAGGATTGAAGAATCCATTGTATCACGGGCTGAAACTCACCACCAGTGTAGATGAAAGACAGGAGAGGGCCCATTCTTGGGGCCGTCCAGCCCTCCATGACAAGGGTAGTCTGACCGTCCTGGTTAAGAAGTATGGTTAGCAACTGCTCCCAACCTAAGTGCGTAAGGAAAAAAAGGTTTTCGTTTCTCACCTCGTCAGCAGGAGGAAGGTGCTCAGCAAACCAGGTCGAGTCTGCCTTCAGGATCTCGCGATGAGCAAAGGCGCTCTTCTTGTCCTTCCCGAAGATGAGAGTGACGTCGAATCCACCACGGGATGCAAAAAGCCTGAAAATGAAATGAATCAACGATCAAATCCTCGGCAGGTTTTTGTTTTTCTTCTTCTTCTTCTTGGAACTTACTTGCGGCGACGATCGCGCTCAAGGGCTTCGAAAGCCCGCTTTGCTTTAGCAAATTCCTCTTCCTTCTGCTTGGCTTCGACAGCAGCAGAAGCGGCAGCGGCTGCGGCAGCCGCAGCGTCGGCTTCGATGGGAGCCCCGGTGGGAAGGCCGACGATCTCCTCCTCCTCGCTATCAGAGCAGTCGATCGCGATTCCCTTGCCCTTGTCTTCCTTGACCTTCTTCGTCGGCTTCTTCTTCTCTACAGCGACCGGCGAGGGAAGAGGAGGAGGAGCGCCGATGGGTCTCTCGACGGCCTCCTTCATGGCCTTCTTGGCCTTGGCCTTCTTGACCTTCTTGTCATGGCGCTTCTTGTTAGCCATCTTCTTCTCGTCGCTCGTGCTATTTTGGTTGGTTGCGGGGATGGCAACAGCAGATTCTGTTGAGGAGCAAGTGTTGGTGCTGCTAGAGGAAGATGAAGCCCCGCTTGAAAAAGGTGGGAGATCAACAACAACAACAATAACACTGTCAGTCTTCAGCTCAGCCTCAGCAGAGTCCAAAATAGCGGAGCTCTGTGGCTCCTGCCGTTCTGCCTCACCAAGCCAGCTGTCGTTGGCCTTGGCGAGAATTGCCGCTGTAGTCAGGGGCTTAGGGCTTGGAGGAGATGGGATGTCAGTTGTGAGCATGGTGATGTCCTGGCGCAGCGGGCTCGGCTTCATGCTTGTGCTGTTTCGGACGATCTGAGCCCATGAATGGGACGGCATTGTGGCGGAGGCAGCGGTGGTGATGAGAGCAATAACGATATCAGGGCCTAGAGAACTGGATTGATGTGAGAAAGTCAAGAATGGTGGTCGCGGGAGGAGCGAGACTGTGATAAAATGCAAGAAAGGTGATAGAAGAAAAGTTGTTGAAAATTGTGAACCTCACAAAGCGAGTAATTTGTGCGCGGGAGACAGTGATCTCGACAAGATCAGTGGGAGTGAAAGAGCAGCCTGGCAAAAAAAGACACCAACCCTTAGGAGAAGCACAGAAAGAGTTCACCGGGTTGAAGCCCAGACGACTGAGAGGTTGATGTAAGCAAACCAAGTAGTGTGCATGGTGATCCAATGTTTTATCTCAAAGTCTCACCTACATTTCTGGGAACAAAAGAAGGGGCCTACCACTGTTGCATCTGGTCCTTAAGCGTCATTACTCATGGAAGGTCGAAAATCCGGCCTCAATCCATTTGCTTCTTGGGGTTGACAAGCCGCGTTGGAAACCTTCCATGTTGAGTATGAATATAGTCGATATTGAACCGCCTGAGATATAAGCTTCATGTTGTCCTCTGGACACTTAAATATACAAAAGTTAGCTTGTCCGTGCCTTGGGTTCTCCAGCCAGAATCGTGCTGTTTGTATTGTGGAATAAGCTCAGCGGTCATCAACAATCTTTCAGCCCAGAAGATGCTAGAAACCCAGAAAGAGGACGGCACGCCCCAGTTTTGCTGTCGTCCTCGCTTCCTTCCTTTTGTTGAAGAACTCAGATCTGACTGACTGTTTGTCCTGTACAAACAGGCATCAATCACGTGTTGCCTTTATCCATCTGCCAGCATCCCATTCTGATTGGATTGCTCCCTCCGTGAGACCAAGGTAGGTAGGTGCCTTACCCAAGGCCGAGTTCTTCGCAAGACCTTAGGGGACTTTGAAACGTCGTCTTCTTGGTCCTTGCTTTTTCTTGCCTTTGAACCTCTGCCGAATCTGCGTAATGCGGCGCATTACCTCTAAGCCAAGATCCCCTCCCGCTGCAAGGGCCGCATTTGAGAAACCGCAAGTCGGCTGCAAGTCACTCAGCTAGGTTAACGTTGCATCGAATTCTCTGAAACTTCTCTTAGTAACAAACAAACAAACAAACAGGTTTCTTCCTGTTAAATGTTCTGAAGCTGAGATGCGTTGAATCTCAAGTCCTCCGCCCTGAGAGCCGTAGCACACTGGTGTCGTCAAACACCTTATATAAGCGGGAGCGAGGAAGAAGAACAAAAAGTCCGGCCCCCATGCTCTGGGGCATGGGCGATATAAGTTGAAAACACACCCGGTCTTCGCTAGTCATGTCTACTGCCTAATAAGGTAATCAGTCAAGCATTCGGTTCCACCTCACTACGTTGCCGATCTTCACGGATTGGACGGCGTTATTTGACCGGCGCCATACAGGACTCCAGCGGAGGTAAGGTAGGCTCCAACCGCGCGCAGTAGCGCGATATGTCGAGTCGTACGGTATAGGGTCAAACGAAACACCAACAGCCAATTTGTGGAACACCAATGTGTGAAATCTTTTAGAGCTAGAAGTACGTGTCCTTGCCCCTGATAATCCTATGAAATCGACCCTTGGTGTGCGCGGTAGGGCGTAATATACGCGCAAAAGCAGCAGTGAATCCACCTAAATTAGGCTCCTATGATAGCACGGTGAGCTACCAAACTAAGAGTGGGACCGGTCGACGGGGAAGCAGAGTCCATCAATATATCTCTCAAACAAGAACTCAAACAAGAAGGCGCCGTTGTTGGTTTGCTTTTACGGCCGCTGAACATGAATCGATCTGGGTCGTCATCTGGATCTGGCACGTGAAAACTGCCACTTCCCTGAGTCTACTGCCCATTATTAATATCATCGGGCCTCCGATATGCCCAGCTGTTGTTGGAAAAAATGACATCATTCGTCCTCACTCGTCTGTCATCCCATCCTTTCAAGTCCCATACTTCTCAGATCTTCAATATGAGCTCCTCGAACGGTACGAACAGAGCCCTCTGGCTGGCCTCCTACTCGGAGCCCGCCGAGGTCATCAACCTCCCCATCCCAGAAGCTCCCACGGGCGCGGTTGTTGTGAAGGTCCTTGCGTCACCCATTGTTCCTTACACGGCATCTCCCCCATGCCGGAAAGTCTGAGGCCTTGAGCATACCCCTTCTCCACGTGCCCAACCCCAACTCCATTGGCCGTATCCATGCCGTCGGCCCTGATGCTGTCAAGGTCAAGGAGGGGGACTTGGTATACGTCGATGCCACCACTCGTGGCCGCGATGACACCGGCAAGATGATCATGATCGGCCACATTGGTCGACACGGCGAGGAGGGAAAGAGGCTCACCCAGGAGTGGCGTTACGGATCTCTGCAGCAATACCAGAAGGTCCCTCTCGAGAACGTCTATCTTCTAGACGAGAAGCGTCTTGCTGAACTGGGATACGACCCTGCTGCTCTGCAGTCTATTGCAGACTACTTTTCGGCGGTCTGGCCGTCGAAATAGCTCTCACCGCTGGCGCCAACGTTATCGCCCTGGGCCGCAGTGAGAAGAAGCTCGCCGCGATGCGCCAGAAGCTCAACAACCACCCCCGTCTCAAGACCGTTGTCATGACTGGCGACGACGACGCCGATGCCGCTGCCATCCTCGCGGCGGCTCCCAACGGTGCCGGTGCGGAAGTATAACACGACTGGGCCCCTGGTGAACTCCAGAACCCGCCTTACCTCAGCGCCGCTCTGCGCGTATCGAAGCGCGAGGGTGGAGTGATTCTGAGCGGTGGTGCCAGTGAGACGCTGACGGTACCGTGTGTGGCTTTCAACATCAGGAACCTGAAGCTGCAGGGCAAGTGGATGTGCGAGCCGAGCGCCGGACGCTGGAGCAAGATGATCGAGGGTGGCCAATTGAACATTGGCAAGGAGAGTGGAAGCGAGTTGACTGTGTTCTCTCTCGATCAGCATCACGAAGCCATTGAGCACGCAAGAATCAATGGTGGCTGGAGAAACTACACCGTCGTTGCGCCCAAACCCTGGTAACGAGATGTGACGAGTTAGTCGTCACCCATTGTTGTCATTGAAAAAAGGTTACGAACGAATTGAAGGGATTCTCATCTGCGGTTTCAACAAATAGACTAGAGTAGATGTAAATACAATGATGTAGACTTCGAGCGAATACGAGAATACTGTCGATGTTTTTATGCAGGACCCCGGGCTTCAGGGCTTCAGGGCTGCATACGTGGAACGCGCTCGGATGTCGCTGCTAAGCATCTGAATCTCTGTCAGGTACAGGACAAGCGACAGGTCACATTGCTGACATGGTCCGACTTAAAATCAACGACAGTCATAGAGTGGACGTCTGTCGTACATCTGTTAGGTAGTTGCTTTGCAACGGGCATCCGCTGACTTTCAGCACTCTTGTGACCAGTTTCTTCAGGTTAATTCGCGGTGTAGATCTTCGGACAGGGTCGGGGGAGCATAAAACGTTCATAAAATCGCGACGCAATTGGGGGCCCCTAATACTGTACTGCATAGTATGTGCCGCTCCAAAAGCCGTTTCATTTGTCAACGGCTCCGTGCCGCGTAGCTGCAGTCAGGATTGGCTGGGAAGGAGCTCCTCTCGTCTGGCCGGTGTGTATTGGACGAATCTTTATCGGCATGCCGGATGAAATCGAAGGGTGGGCGCATTCTTGGTTTTCACTGGTCGACTTCGTCGGCTGATGCCCGGCAAGTTCTCAATTCATTCTCCGAGGTGTACGAGAGACTTGGTGCATTTAGACCAGACCTGCGTGTACCTTATTGTATGATCTAGCGGGCAGCCGTGAGAGAATGCGCCCATCCCGTCCTGTGCGTTTCAGGGGTGCCTGAGTGACGATGGCGGACCTTGAGGCCCGCTGAGATGCTATCACGATGCCACACCATCCGAAAGCAGTACCTATTTGGGGTCATCTATCTGTTGGTTTGACACGATGAGGTAGCCCAGGTACAATACGACCCTCTCTCCCAGTCTCGTTCACCGTACTCCAGGGGCTGATAAGACAGTAGGCTCACCGAATCCAGCAATGTCACCCGAACTGAGGGCCCGTGCACGCAATTGCCTTCCCCGGGCGCTAGCATCGCTCCCGCCGTCCCTGTGATCCCTGCCCACCACATGGCAGGGGGAGCTCGCCAAGCTGAAGCACTCCGCACACTGCAAATGCATGCTTGACCGGTCCCCTTCCAACAGCTTAACAGCCACACCTACTGCGTAGTAAGGTGGGAAGCAGACACACCGTGACTGATGGCCCCTTCCATACTCCAACCTCAGGCCCCCAATCCCAACTTCACCTCGACCTCAGCCAACTCCCTCTCCTTCATCTTCACCAGTCACAAGGGCAGGAAGGCAGGAGACGTCGTTGTTTGCCCAAATTTGAGCGGAGCCGTCATCTGATACACTTCCTGCCTCCAATTGCTTCAACCACCACTGCCGCTCTGTGGCTTTCACAACGCGCCTCACACTGTCGTCAGCACTTGCTTTCACCTCAATAAACAAACAGACCGTTTGGCGCCTGTGTGCTGATTTTATTGCAGATAATTAGCAAATATTCACACTCGTTCGCATTTGCCAAATGGATGAGGGCGTTTGACATCACAGGCTGTTAAAGGTGAGCATGGCCCGATTCCTTTACCACTGGCGAATCTTCTCTCACTGACGCAAGTAGACATCAATCCAGCGCATCATGGCCGACATCCCTGTCGATCCGCTGGCCGCTGCCACAAAGACTCTGATGAACGCCATCCAGGGTTATGTTCGTGCAGCTGTCGCTTCTGAGGTGGCGAAAAAACTGCCTGTCGCCGCGCAGAACAACACCCTCCAGACTCAACTCGACGCCGCCCTCCAGGAAACTCGGGGACTCAACGACCGGGTAAAGAAGATCGAGAGTAAGATCGAGAGTAAGAAGCCTTCAAACGCATGATTTTCTCATACTTTTTCGTCTCAACCAATGCTGACATCACAACAGCGGAGCGCGAGATGAGGCAGCAGATCCGCTTCGGCCATTCCTTGGCCTCCATGAACAGCGAGTCGTATGAGCCCAGTCGCTCTCACTCGTCCACCAGAGACGAGTTTCATCTCTTCCACAAGCTGCCTGTTGAGCTCCGCATGAAGATCTGGAAACTAGCGCTCCCTGGCGGAAGGATCTTCGAGGTGAACGGTCCCGACGCCCATTTTCACCGCCTCATGCGCAACAATGATCCTACAGCACCCAACACGATCACCAGCATCCGAGCAGCTTCCGGTCTCCCCGACGCGTGCATCACCATTCACAAGACACCAAAGCTACGCCTCGCCTGCCGAGAGGCAAACAACGCCTTCAGCGAGGCCGGCGGCTTTGAGTTCGGTCTCTTCGGCGGCCAGTACAAGGGAGTCTGGTTCAACCATGCCGAGGACATCCTTTTCCTGCGCGGAGAGCCCACCAACTGGACCAATGTCGACGTGTCGCGCATCATCCGCGTCGCCCTTCCGCACACCAAACTCATGACCAAGGATAGCTGCACCGCCAGACTGGACACCATTCTTGACCAATTCACCTCCTGCCGCGAGGTCATCATGTTTCAGTCCGTCGACTGGGAGGGCCGCACGTGTATCCCCCACCCACGCATGCCGGCGAAGCTCTACTCATTGCAGGATGAGGACGCTATTGGTCAACATAACTACCCAAAGGAGATGTCGACGGAGATCGGAAACGTTGCGGTCTGGCGGGACGTCAAGCGCATCGTCGAGCAATTGTGGAGAGAGCACGTGGTTGACGTCAAGGGACTCAGTCTGAGCAAGGTACCCAAGTTCGTAGGTATGGAGATGCTGAGAGCCCGTCACGGTCTTTTTGACTAGAGGCGAGGAGGATAGTTTCATCTCTCGCGAGGGGTTACACCCCGATTCTTCTGGGCTTTGTTATGTATATCAAGACGAACATTTGGACGTAAGATGTTGGGATAGGAATGGTTATTTCACGGCACACAGCTTAATTAGAGCAGCACATTCTATTTAGTTTCACATTGGTCTCTGACTAAAAATTCCAGTTCATTCAAGAGAAAATTTCCTGATGAAATATCCATGTCTATTTCTGCAGTGTTGGAGATTCCTCTGACGCGGAAAGCTACCATCCCTGTGCCAGTATGGCATCCTTACGGGCCAATCCACCTTCGCCTTTCGTTATCATCAATCTCCGGTTTTCCTATTTCCCTCGCTTGCTGCGTTTGTTCATCTGTGGTCTTCGTCCATCTGTCAGTCCGCCGTCGTCTTCATCCGTGTCTCATCTCTATTGCTGTCGCTTCTAATTCTGTTGTCCCTATCACTGTCGTTCCTTTCTCTCTCTTGTCGTCGTATCTCATCACCGTCGTCTTCTTCTTACTTCCGGAAGACCTCAACAGCTTCCACCTTCAGAGAACCTTTCGCACCTCGCTGTCGATTCTGGAAGAACTTGAGAATAACGTCCCTGGCTTGGCTCAGTGTGATGTGTTGTTGTCCACCAGCGGGGTAGTCCGTCTCATCGAATTCATTCCGGCCCAAGCAATCGTGATCCTGCATTTTCAAGAACGTCGAAGTGGTCTGCCTCATCATCTTGAGACCCATGGGCCCCTTCGGATCCATCGCGATGACCAGGCGACGGCACGAATCGAAGTCACTGCTCTCGACGAACCTTCGACAGCTGACAGAGTCGAGGGCTAACTCGGCGCTTAGGTAAAAGGTGCGCACGTCCGGAAAATGGTTGTGGCTTAGCTGCCGCTCACGGGATATGTAGACGGCGTCAATCTCTTCGTTGAACCAGAGTCCTCTGATGCCGCTGTCTTGAAAGTAGCCGAACCGAAAGCGACCAACGGACATGGTGACCTGGTAGGCTTCTCGACAAGCTTCTCTCAGCAAAGGCGGCTTCCAGGTTTTGATGAACTGTGTGGGTTTGTCATTCTCCCAGTCCCAGTGCGCTTGACTTCCTCCGACCGGTTGACAGATGTTCGGGGGAGGAAGCGCGGCCTCCCATATGGCGCGTCTGATCTCAGGCGGAAGCTTGGAGAATCCACGGAACTTGGCATTGCGGTTGTGAGCTTCGAAAGCAGTCAGCAACTACATCGGGCCGGGAAACCGAAGATTAAAGTAGGACGGTCTCTTACATTGAAACCCTCCACGAGAACGGTAACTTCCCTGTCTGTTGCTGGACATCTTTGAAGATGAGTTGGACGGCTGATCGTCAAGAGTAACGTGCTCTGATTTTCTATGCGATGAAGTTGTCGAAGCCGATTTCAACGAAGATTTCAAAGTGGAGAAGATGAACATACTACCTTACCTTAGTATATAGAGATGCAAAGAAGCGGTATTAGATATGAGACTGGAAGCTGGGACTCCTAATAAGTTCAAGTGGTGAAGTGGACTTCTGGCTCGATCTACCTAGCCTCTTGTGAGGGGTAGAGATGTAGATTGAGAGGTTGCAAAGTTGAAAGCATACGTGATCGAGATTTATAGACCCATCAACAACAATATTAGAGCGCAAAAAAAGCTCCTACACGCCTTCCCTTCGAGAAGGCACCACAGCTGGAAGGAACTACCCAGTTTGAGGGAGTTATCGTGTTGCAATTGTAGTTACGGATCTGGAGATGGGCTGTGGCGCCCTGCACGACATGTCCAGTAGCCTGTTGTTGGTTGTCCAATCATGAGCTTGGGAGTCTCCGTTGAAAATGAGACAGAGGCTACGCAGGCAGAGCAGAAGTTACTAGTGAGTGTTACAGCATTTGCACAGTGGCTGTCTTTCATCCTCCTCTCTTGTCATTTTCTTTCATGAGAAAAGCAGGCTCAGCTGGAATTTGGGGATTCAGTTCTTTCCTTTCAGGAGGGGAGAAAGCTGGGCCACTCTTACCAGCGACCTCTTTTCAAAGACCGGCCGCTTTTCTTCTGCAAAAGCTTGCTTCTCCCGGTACCCACGCCATACCTACCGTTCCCTCTTGTCACCTTCTCCAACACAGCCACCCTCCCAGTTACTCATCACGACAAGATGGGAAAGCTTTAGACCTTACTACCACGGTCGCAGCCGCCATTACACAGCAATCCCGGGTGATTTCCGCATTGGTCAAACTATGAGCTGATAAGCAGCCCATGTCCAACCAGGCTCAAGTTACCGCTGATGAGGACCACGCTCCGCCCTCTTGAAACGGGTACGGAAGTCTGACTGAGAGGGGACAGAGAAACAGACAACTTTGCCGAAGGCTATGGAGATACAGACGGAAAATGTTGAACGGCAGCGAACGGCGATTCTCGATGAGAAACAACGAGCCTCACATCCTAGCAAGGCGTCCGAGCTCTAGAGGTGACAACTGTTACAGACATTAAAACTGACTGGTTTGAAGTGGGTGATTCTTGGCGTTTTCCTCTGCTTCCAAACGAAATTCGCAGATGTCTTTGGGAGATGGCGCTTCTGGAAGCCCGTCTTTTCTATATCCGAAGCTTCAGGGAGGAGGACTATGACGCATATGACTCCGAAGGCAGCAACAACGACGACGTAGACGGTATAATTGGAAAGTGTCATGAAATGTGATGGTCAACCTCGAACACAAACCACCTAGTATGCGAGCTGCTTGCAAGGAAGCCTGGTCCGTGATCGCAGAAAGGGGCACTTCACCTTGGTCACAACAGCTCTCAGGCCTGTGGTTTCTGGTTCAATCCCAAGAAGGACATAATTTTCGTCGGGGACCGCTACGCCATTGTTCATTCTCTTTGCGACGTTCAGAACATCGTGATCGAGTGGAATCACTTTCGAAACGAAAGCGACTGTCTCAAGGAGCTTGGATGGGCTACGGATACCATGTTGCACTGCCGCAAGACCATGGTGATCACTCGGCCTTGGAATTGGGGACATTTTGATCGCAAGCGCAGATTACAGACTTTCCGTCCGCAGAGTAACGCTGTTGTCTGGGGTGAAGGAATGAACGGATTGGAGGCTATGCCAAGCATGTATGAAGATTACCAGCTCGATGGTGCGGTGAATTGCGTCAACATAAGGGATACCTTGACGGAAGAGAGTGGACTCTTCGCTGATGGACCCGTCACTTGGGAGCAATTCAGACAAGGCATATCAGCGCTTGGTCCTAGAAATGGCTGCTTGAAGAATTTCTTGTTATAACGGCGAAGTTGCCGGTGATTCTGGGCAGGTCATACTGTTGACACCGGTTCTGAGCTGTGAAAGGGTGAAGAGATTACGATGGGACGGGGTCCGAATCAGACTGGACTGAGCTATGAGTAAGTCCGTCCTCTCAGAGCGCTTGGCTGCGACGGTCATAGAGAAATCAATACAAGATATCATCTTTCCCTCGTGAAAGCTTTTTTGTTCGTTCTGTTGTCAATTTTCATGGTGTTTCCATGTAATATCTGATATCTCTCGCAGAGTATCAGTTACAACCATCCAACATCAGAATATCTTACTGCTAGCGAGGCACATGGAGCACGATGACTTCAGTATTGACAAGGCTAAAGCTTTTAGTCGCAGGAGACGAGCCGAATACAGCAGGCACACCAGTTGGCTTGTCGGTGAGTTCCAAAGTTTGACTGCAAGCCACAATGACCAAGTTATCGCATGACTATACCTTTGATCCAGGGTTAGCGGGAATTGACGGGAAATTTAGGAAACCTGGATGGCTGACCGATGTCTCAAAAGCGAATGCCTCTCCTTGAATACTTAGAGCCATCACGGGACCTGCTGTTAAATGTCTGGTACTTTCGCTACTTACCTCGCAAAGTTGGTTGAAACCCTTGCATATCAAGATGCGATTCCCCAACACAAAAAGGCTGCAGTATTCCATCAGATCCCATGACAGCGCCGTCGGTCTAGCTAATATGGACACCAAACGCCAGACCACCGGAGAATCTTCCCAAAGTCATGCCAACTACCCCGATCTTTCGCGAACAAATGGTCAAGTGCAAAAAGCGGATGCGACTGGCTCCCGACAGAAGCGTGTCCAAGACATACTAAACTCTCGAAAATGCGCATCGAACTCTAAATTAACAGTTATATCTATGCCAGGATTTGACCAAGAATTTTTCAAACCAGTCGTCACTGAACTAGATGAATCCTACCTCGGCTACATCGACCAGCTGCGAGCCGGCCCCGATCAAGGGGAAGTCGGGTCCCAAGACAGTTATGATAAACTTCCCGCGCAACAAAGAGAAGAAGGCCCATCGATAACGCCCAGGAGCCCGTCCGAGCCGTCGTATAGCTTGGGAGGTACTGAGCCGCTGGGTATGAAATCGAAACAAGGCAACACACTCTGTACAGAATACCACCGGAGGAACCGTGAACCAACACGACCCAGAGTCTTCCGAAGGATCAGAATGAGACGAAGGTTACAACCAAGAATCTAAAGAAACATGTACCTGGACAGACCTTTTTACAACTTTTTTACAAGGAAAGTCATAGGAAATCATTCACCTCGTCGTGCTTTTTGCTTGAGAGGAGTTGGGAATTGTCTTCAGGACGGGATTGATTCACCTTGCTGCTACTGGTCTGTGCATGCTCAGATGTGCGCTAGCCTCTAAGAGGTATGGTGCGGGGTAGGTAAGCTACCTCAGTACTTCAGTAAGGGTGGTCTGCTGGCGTCGCGGGGCAGCTTTCTGCTAGATTCCATCATCAACATCGTCGTTGCATTCCACCGACACAGAGCCGTTACTTCTTCAAACTGCGGAGATGAGTACGGTTCATATAAATTCACCGGCAGAGTTCCAGAAGCTCTTGTCAAGCTCCCGCGTCGTTGTTGCAGACTGTGAGTACCTTGCCTTCCCTGATCGCCAACGCAGGCCGTGCTCTAGGAACAAAAGCACTCCCGGTGCGGCACGCAATGCCTCCCCAGACCTGGCTCGCTGCATTTGATGAGATTAAACACTTGAACGTTGGCTGACAGATCCTGGCTCAGTTTACGCTGACTGGTGCGGTCCCTGCAAAATCATCGCACCTCTCTACGAGCAGCTGTCGTCCAGTCTGTCCCGCAAAGATGTCGTCACCTTCGTGAAGGTTGACGTCGAAGCCCAGAAGGATATTGCCACCGCCTACAACGTTACTTCCCTCCCGACCTTCATGGTTTTTCGTGAGAGTAAAATTATCGAGAAGGTTCAGGGCGCCGACCCCCGTAAGCTACAGGAAGTCGTCAAGAAGCTAGTGAAGGAGGTCGAGGGCGGAGGTGCTCCTGCATCTGGCGAGGGCTCTGGCAGCTCCAGCAGCGGTAGCTGGAGAGGCGCGGCGCTTCCTCGAGGATACACAGATATCACGGATCAGGTCGAGCCCAAGGGCTGCGAGCTCCTGAACGCTGACGAGGACTTCGGTCCTGTTCGGGTTTTGTTTGACTCGTCCAAGCCCAGTGCCCTGGCCAAAAAGACCGGAGTCAAGGACTGGGTTGAGAGTGGTGCCGATGATCAGCTTCTCCTGTTCATGCCATTCCAGTCCATGTTAAAGTTGCACACCCTTCAGGTATGTTCAAACAAGTATCGAACAATGCATCGTGACTAATCAATGTCATAGCTCACATCTCTTCCTCCCACCGACGACGACGGCGACGATGAGGCTCCGATGCGCCCTGGTACCATCCACCTCTACACGAATAAGCCCCACAACCTCGACTTCAGCGAGGCCGACGATACCCCTCCGACGCAAGCGATCACCCTCACCGAGAAGGACTGGAACGCCGATGGCACCGCCAACATTGGTCTTCGTTTCGTGAAGTTCCAAAACATCAATACCTTGATCATGTACGTCACAAAGGGTGATGGCGATGGCGAAAAGGTGCGCCTCGACAGAGTGCGCCTGATTGGTGAGTCCGGAGAGAAGAGAGAGATGGGCAAGCTGGAGAAGATTGGCGACGAGGCCGGCGGATAGAGGTCCAGTCGGAACGGTTCATAAAACGTCGGTGGAGATGACGAAAACTCTGCCGTATTTCCCACGCAATGAGACATGATTAGAGCTGCAGTCATAGAGGTTTGCGTTAAGCAGCTAGGGAGGAATCTGGAAAATCAAACACAATGAACAGAGAATTTCCAGGTCACATTAGTGATCCTGCAAAATCTACTTGAAGGCATGTGTGCCTTGCCACCAGCGCGCAACATCCTGACGTGCGCGAACGCATTAACTACGAGCGGTGCTTAGTGTTCCGGTCGTCGCTGGCACTATTTACTCTCAATTACTGTGTCGTGATATGTCCGGCCCCTCAAGCGCGATCGAGTTGGTGAAAGACCATCAGGATCAATGAAGAAAGGCAGGCTGCAATTAAATTCGATCTGGGGCATGAGGGACGCTGTAAAATCCATTGAATTATGGGACTTTGAGCAACAGGGGAAACTGTATAATTATCATGCCAGCCGCACGAAGAAAAAAGAAGAAAAAAGAAGCCTTCGTAAGATGCGCGCTCGAGAAATCTTTTTTATATCGCGACCCGTCGCTGCACGGTCACTGCGAGTGGGGCGGCCTGTCGCCAAGGTCCGCGGAAGAACATTTCCGCCGAAAGTCCGGGCAGGTCCACCTCAGTTCAGTGTTCTGCCTGCCCAGGTCTGTGCGCGTGCAGTCTGGCTACATCCACACCGAACGCCCAGTGTGCGACGAGGAGCATATCGGTCTTGAGCCAACTAGATGACCCCCGTCGTTATCCAAAGTCGCCCAAAGATGGCGAGCAACATATGAACACACCATCTTCTGCGTCTTACCTTGAGCCATTCCGTGGACCTAGCTTCCCACCTCTACGCCGACCACTGAGCGAAACATGCGCATCCCCGTTTAAGCAACAAGCTGAACCAACATATCGACCAGGGCTGACTCCTGCCACAGTCTAGGCAAGCCTCTAGAGAGGATTGGCCGGCCGCCCAGGGGTCAAAATGCGACAGATGATCGGAAGACTCAGCCAAATGGTAACGCAACGTCATCAAGTGGCCGGTCTTGTTCTCTTCGCATTGATTGCGGTGAACCCACGATGGGGCCCAGGGGACAGATACGAGGCGGTGCCAGGAGTTGAGCATATGCTTAAACCAAACTTCTTTGTCCGCTTTCGTATTGTTTCTCCGACCCAAGCTACAGCAACCGATATCCGGCCCATACTACATTATCGAACAAGGTCCAACCCACCTCCCTAGCCTCCGCTGTTTGTCAACTTCGGCGAGCTGCTCGCCCCTCTTCCGATGCCACCACTTACCCGACCCTACCCCCGGCCAACGCCTTGGCACCTTACCCATCTGCCATCTCGTTGGAACGCTGCAATCACCTTGCAGCAGCGTGCTCGTCCGGCGCCGTGCTGTGCCGTGCGATGGGTCGAATGATGGGAAGAACCCGACTGCTACCAATCATCGGCAATTGCTGGTAATCACCAGCTGATGGGGATCACGAACCCGTCGACAGATTATCACAAAGCGCATGCCTCGACCACTGCCAGAATTAGCATTCCACGCCGTGCGCATCGCGGCCTCCGATGAATCGAGAGACAGTCCTGCCAAATGCGTCTTCCAACAATGCCGTTTCCTCTTGTCAGACGCCGGAAACCACATTCACGGTAAAAAGCTCATCTGGCCCGCGTGCATCGCCCGCTCTGACAACAGCGCGTCATTCACTGCCGGCAGCACTACCTGATGTGGCAGTCATGGCGCCAATAGCTCCATAGTTGCCGCGTGCCGTGGTGGCATCCCACGTTGCTTTTGCCCACTAACGGCACCGCAGGGACAGTAGATGACCATGCCTTTACATAGACCTTAGTCTAAACTGACAGCCATCAGATGATCGGGACTGGCCCCAGTTTTACCAGTGTGATGGGTAGTCTCCGGACAGCTCACAAAACCAGCTTACATTCCCACCTTTCAGGTAGGAGTTCGGTCGTCTTCTCCTTTGCGTTTCAATTTCTTCCTTGTCAAAAGAGCCAGACCTCCATCGCCTGCAGGCTCGAACTGCTCGCTTCGCGTCGTTTTGTTCTCCGATTGGTGTTAACGTATCCACAGTCATCAACCTGGGGGAGTTGACAAGTCTCATCAATACATCTCACTCACCCAACCTTGTCCCTCCATCCCGGCGGATCCTCGAAGCAAACTCGCACCCTCATCTATGCGAAATCTCTCGGGCCGCTAGTCGAAACGTTAAACGAGTGGGTATCTCGGTCCTTAATTCAACTCCATCCATCGTGCCGACGCGGCATCGGTCTTGGTATTTGGCCAACACATTCTCGCGGTCTCAGTCCGAGTGGTCGGGGCCCGCCGATCATTTGAGAGCCCCCATCCGAGATCATCCAGCCTTAAAGAAGATCGCCCGCTAGGTTCGAAACCGCATTACAGGGCTTTGAAGATCTCCTGCTGCGATGCAACCCGGCCACAGCGTCACACAGATATCACCATGGCAAACCTTTTCCCGACTTACAAGAGGGAATCAGTTAGCCATGCACGCACTGGTCAACCTTTTCCCGTCATGAAGCTGCCCGTGGAAATCCGATTGATGATTTGGGAGTACGCACTGCCCCAATCTCGTGTGTACGAAGTCATGGACGCCCCCAATGCAAGCCAAAGGACGCCTGCAGCCGCCGGCCTTATGTTCGCCAATGTTCGAGATGAACCACCGCCGGCTCTGGGTGCAGCCTGCCACGAGACGAGAGTGTTTGTGCTGCAGCGCTACAGGCCTCTCACTCTGTCAGTCACTACAAAATATGTCTATCTGTCGCGCGACATCCTCCTGCTCGAGCCGTACTTGCTGGTCAAGCGCCTGCTCAGAACACTGCATTTCTTCAGCCAGATCCCTCTTGTCCGAGACAGTCTCAGTCGACTTGCATTCGGAACGTCGTACGGCCTGTATACTGGTATTTGCCATCCCGTGCTCAGTTGGAAAGTATCCAAGACGAACATGGCAACCTTGTTGGCCCGCCTAGCGAAATTCCCGAAACTGAGGAAGCTGGTCTTCGTCGTTCATCAGGAGTTTCAGTTCGATTTTGACGTTCACTACCCATATTCGGCGCCGCAATCAAACAATTTGGGAGAACTTCGCCCACAGCAGGTGCATCAAGGATATCGCTTCAAGTTTGACATCGAAACGCATCTCAACTATACCCAACCCCGTCATCCGCATTCAAACGAATTTCTTTATTATCCACTCCCCATAGACGAGGACAGGGACGAGAGTTTCGACAAAGACGATCTGGAAGACGAGACGGATATCTACGAATCATGGCCGACGAACGATGACTGGCGACGATTTAGGCGGAGATTCCAGAGATCCATGCATCTGGCTGCAGAGAAGGGGCCACCCGGAATTCCTCGACCGCGGGTAATGCCTACGTTGGATGGTGCAAGCTTACTTTGGAGGTATTCACAGGCACGGCGTCATTGAGTAGGTCTGCGTTTGGTGCATGCGGCGGCTAGAGATCGTTCTGTTTTCTTATACCCTCAGTAGGAATTTTTTTTATTTTCCAATTTTTGAGTTAAGCATGGCGCAGGAGTGGTCAGGAACTGGAGCAGCTTCAATTACATTGTTATACCTCAACAATATATTGCTTTTTGCTAGGTCAATTATACATGAATCAGCTCTCTTCAGGGTCATGTTTCCTGCCCTCAGTGTTTTCCTCTGGCAACTGCATTTTCCCAATACGCCAAGTACAGGTTGGCGCCCAGAATTAGCAGAAGCACAACCAAAATGCCCAAAAACACCTTGAACCCCAGTCTCAACTTCCTCTCGTTGTCCCTCCTCAAGGCCTCGCTGAGGGGTATCCTCTCGACGTTGAGACATCGACTCCGCGGTCTACCCATGCGTCTGACTGGGCAGCAGTTGTCACATTGGCAACATGGGTCCTCGCGGAACCACACCATCTTCTCAGCCCGATTCTCTGCCTCGGCTTCTCTCTGGCCATCATCTTTGTCCACCTCATTTTCCGAATTGTGGTGATCATCTGCGTCAGTTCCATTTTGTGCGCCCACAATGGTGTCCGAATCATCGTCGAAGTCAGACTGTTCAGCGGCGTTATAACCGTTATCTTCCGACCCCGTGCGCGATGAGCCACTGCGTTGGCTTTCGACCAGTTCAATGTAGCTCCTGATAACACTCCCCGCGTAGACAGAAGGACCCAAATCCAGGGAAGGAATACTGTCGAGATCTTGCGGGTCACTCGCCACGATCGTCAAAGGAACTCCGGCGTACCTGGATTGGCTCATCGGAGCAAGACGTGGGCTACGAATGCCGTCTTCAAACTGGACCCATTTCTTCTTGGCGATGCTATCGCGCCGAGAACTCCCTTCGGACTCGAATGATACCCAGGATCTCGCGTCAGGATCACGGTACGTGTTCGACCTCATGAGACGCCTGCGCTCCTTCATGGCCTTTTGGTATTGAGGCGATGATCTCGTGCACCAGCTTACGGATCTCTTGATATTCGCCCCTGCAGTGGCGGGCGGCTGCTCAAACGCCATCTTTCTGAGTGCCGCCGGCTCAGGGCTCTTGTCCGTTTCGCCGAGGAAGTATGAGACCATCTCCTTGACCTTCTGCTTCTCGAGCTCAGGAAGCCTAGGACTGGGCTCGAAGATGTCAAACGGATTGGAGTTGATCTGTTGAGAAGATGTTGTCATCAAGCAATATCCAGGTTCTCGAGACGTTGAGGGCGTCCGCTTCGTCGAGTGTATACAGGTGGAGGGTTCGAGAGGCTCGACCGGCTTGTACTTGTCGGCTGAGTTGCGCGGTAAGAGAGATGAAGTGGCTCCCGGGTAAGGGGAGCGGTCACGCCAGTGGCGGGTTTGCTGCGACACGTCGATCGACATGTTTCTTGAGCTGCTTGGGAATATTGGGAATACCGGCAGTTGACAGCTTGGTGGAGGAGTAGTAAAAAGGCCGGTAGCTATCGGAGCAGTTAGCTCTTCCTATCGAGATGATGCGGGATTCTCGACTATTGTAATTTTCGCGAGTGCAATCTCCGATGTAACCAGCTGCTAACCCCAAGTTTTGAGGAATGCTAATACAATTATACTTCGAAATTTCTTTGTTTAGGGCGTGACCCCTTTCAAAAGAGACGTCTAAGTTGCTCGTCGAGACTTAAGATTTCCTCGCCCATGGTACTGCATCCGCAGAAGACTGGTTAAGCACATTGAGTTTGTGCCATCTTGTCGTGAACGGTATTTGAAGAGTGGTAACTCATGGCTTTCTCCGCGTTCTGTATCGCAATTCATTTTGCGTTCTTGTGATGAGGCTTCCGCTCGCTGACCAAGTTCCGCCCCATTCGTTCCCAGAATGAGAATCGTACCATTCCTTTCTTCGAATTCTTTCTGATCTCTCTATTGCTTCTGTGAACGCGGCTTCTACCGAGGCTCGAGTTTCTCTCTTAATATGACCGTCAAAACGCCGTTGTATGTTATCGTGGAATGACACTGCAAGAACCGCAAAGGTTACAAGCAGAGAAAAGCTTAACCAAAGCCACGGATCATCCTCGACTGACATCTCCTTGGTTGCTTCCCTGGTTGTGGTTGATGAGGTACCGTTGATGTCTGGCTGGATTTCGATGGGGCTCCAGTTCGTAGCCAAGATGCCAGTTATCGAACTCAATGCGACAACGAAAAGAGCGTTTCTCCCGAAGAATTCGAAGCACGAAACTAACAGAGCGAGATGGCCGGACATGCCGATACCTGTGAAGAATTTGGTGTAGTTCTGAGAATGTGTAACAGAAGCTCCCCAAACGCATGTATTGCCGTTGGGAATGCCATGGCTGTTAGAAGGCATCGAGAGAAAGATCGAACAGAAAAGGCCACGCTTTGACGTTTGTGGCTTGGGCTGCTGAAGGTTGTTTTTCTTGAAGGTGTACGTAATCGCTTGGGGGCTAAGGGAAGTTGGCCTGAGCCAGCTACTTTGACCGACCGACCACACACGCAACACACAAGTGACTCACCAACACGAAATAATGACTGATCACGAACTTGGCCAACTAATGACGCTCCTGAGCGTTGTTTTGGTCAACAATACTTTCGTTGCGCCCCGGTAGCTCGGATGGTAGAGTAGCAGCCTGCAACACATGATGATGGGATAGTCAGCTGTCGGTCGCCGGTTCGATCCCGGCCCTGGGTTCCCTACGTTTTCGCTGCTCGCGTCAAATTGGGTCATTTGTTGCCGGAAGTTTCTCTACAAAGAGGCTATGAAGTCTCTACGACTATGCGTGTTTGCTATCAAACGTACACGGACAATTTCATACTGATGATCAAGCCTTCTTGTCTCTTTCCTCCTCGCTCCTTTCTGCAATAGCCTTCTTCTCCGCTGAAGAAGTCGCTTTGCGCTCAGCGTCTGACTTCTCCGCCTTGGCTTTCTGAGCCGCAACCAACTCAGCATTCGGCTCCTCGCCGATGTTCGCAAGCCCTTGCAGGATCATGCCGAAGAGTCCCGTCATGGACTCCAGCACAAAACCTATATACCACCCAGAAAGGGCAAACGCAGCTCTGTGCCACGGATTATTCCAGTTCTCGCCTGTGAGGGAGTACGCAGCGGTGATTCCGAGGACCAGAACGCCGTTGAGTATCCGGGTATGAGATGTCTGGGTCCACACTTCTTCGGCCTCGCAGAGCACGCCCGCGAAGGAGCCGCCAAAGGAGAACGATGCTACTAGGGCGTTGGCGTGTGCGGCTTTGGGCGAAACCGTAGCATTGCCGGAGCCGATGGCCCTGATGATCAGCCAAGACACAATGTTGATCACTAGCCAAACGGCCAGAAAAGTGTGTCGCGATTGAACGGGCTTGTTTTTTGCCGTCTTGGGGTGCATTGATGGTCCCAGTTGATGAAGGCGTATCTTCCTTCTGGGCTTGGGTGTTGTCTTTCTGGGGCTGCATAGTCATACTTGCTCACTTTGAATACAGCTTGTAATGGACCTGTGTGGGCGGCGAATCAATAAGTGAGCGGAAAACAATGCTAGGTGATAGTGTCGATTGCGACGTATTGTTCGAAGAGGTCGACTTTAAACCCGCTGCAGTAGTGCCGCCAAGGTGGCGTCGCCGTCATCAATAAGGAGCCGGGCGTGCTGATGTGGCGCGCCCTGCTCAGGAATCCCGTAAGGCTGATGGCTATGCAGCATTACAGAACCGAGTAATTTTTATAAGAGTGCGTGGCATGGATTGCCCCTTCATCAGAAAGATCCTTTTCGAAGCTGAACGTTCAGTACCCTTGTCAGACCAAGGCCCCAAAGCATATTCAGAACTTTGCGGGACACCGACGATCTGCGGAAGACGGCTGGCGTGGTCAACTTGCAGCCTAAGCAATGAATGCCCGAGTAACCACATATCATTAAAAACTCTTTATTGCTATTTCTAATCACGATTGCGACTTGACCATGAAAATCTGCCCTGAGTTAGTAAAGAAAGGGTGCACCTGTTCAAGGATACGAATGTCACGTACCTGGTTCAACGCCTTGTCGTCCATAGTCGCCAGTCTCTTCTGTGCAATCCACCGTGACCTCACTGCGTGATGTCCCCTCAGCACTGGTGTCGAAGTAGCGCTTGCTGGCGTTGATGTCCCCGGCGTCGATGAAGATTCCCGCGATGCCTCCTTCTTGGCGCGCTTCTCCTCCTTGCGCTGTCTCTTTTCCTCTTTTCTCGCAGCCTTTTCGGCATCAGTCTCCTCGGAATCTGCCTTCTCTCTCCTGCGCTTCTTCTTGGACGCTTTCTCGTCGGAGCTGTCCCCGTCGCTCTCCTTCTCGGCCTTCTTCTTCTCCTTCTTGTCCTTCTTTTTGTCCCTCTTCGCCTTCTTGTCCGCATCCTCTTGGGTATCTTCCGAAGCATCCTCCTTCGCTGCCTTCGACTTGCGCTTCTTCTCCTTCTTCTCTTCCTTCCTGCGCTTCTTCCTCGTCTTCTCATCATCGGATGATGACGACTCGTCGCTAGACTCCTCGGCTTTGCGCTTCTTGGACTTTTTATCGGACACCTCCGCTACCGGAACATCTTCCATCTTGACATCGTCCTTGTTCTCTCCCTTTGGCTCCGCGTCGGGTTCCTGCTTCATCTCGTCGCCCACAAGCAAGCCGCCCCTAACGAACCGCATGGGGCCGAACTTGGTATCGCAGTATAAGGTACTCTGGAGCGCCGCGCGAGCCTGGCGATCCTTGTCGATCGCCTCAGTCGACTTGCCGTTGAGACGACTCAGGAGGTCGCCAAAGACGTCCATGCCCGTAACCCTATCATCCCTTGCTTGCTTGAAGCCAAGCCCGAGCATGTCGTCTTTGAGGGCGACTCGAATGAAGGAGGCGTTCGCGGCGGTATGATGCACAGCGTGTGCGGCGTCCTTGGCACCGAGGTACTGGCCAGGTTCCCAGCCCTGCGATCGCAGGATCTTCTGGCCGAACGAGTCGATGTCCTTGGTCCATTTCGTATTGTTGGGATCCTTGCCGATCTTACGGCGGCTGTAAAATAAGGTTGTTAGCAGATAAACAAACTGCCAGTTGCCAAAGAATGGCATGTCTTACGTCTTCTGCTGCGACAAACCCATCTTTGCGGTTTGACGGGAGTCGACCCTTAGAATGGAGATGGGAATGTTTGGGGCGCGATAAGATGCACAGCGGGAACAGAAAATTTTAGTGGGGTATGCCTGAAGGACGGCGCATCCCTGCAGTCGGGTCCCACTTCGTCAACCTTGAGTGGATCTGTTCACCGAGCTCACCGAAGCAGTTTCGGTGTATCCTACAGACATCATCAACATTAAGGTGAAAGCAGCTATAGCAAAAGCAGCAGTCCAGCCCTCACACACATGACCAACATCTCAGAAATAAGATAGTTTGAGCACCCAAAAGCACGTCTAAAATAAAAATTGAAAATTGAGTCAATTGACAAAAGAGTTCACTCCCATTGTCGACTCGGAATGGGAGCTACATCTCTGGTGCGCAAGCCGGGAAATCGCGATTCGAACTCGGGTACGGCAGCCTGTCGTCGAGTAGGCTCTAACGGGGGTAATCGACCACTTCACTCAACCAACCACACCAACTACCCAGTTTGTCCTGACCTCCTACCGAGAGGCGCCTTCTGGGCGAAAGGCTTGGAATTGGACCAGACCATATAGGACCTCTGCTTCCTTCCTATTTCTGCTTGACAAAGAAAGGAACGGAGAAGGCCAGGAAGCCTCTGACCGAGCCTTACCGCCAGCCAGCCACCGTACCAGACAGGTCCTGTCGTCGCGAGTTCCTCCCCACACAGCTTGCGGCCTCGACGCAGGCAGCACTTCTTTCTGCAGAGCTTGTCTCGAGACCCTTCAAGCCAACATCCCCCATCCACCATCAACACTCTCTTGCTGCGAAATTATCTCAAAAAGCTCACCTCAACGTCCTGCATCCATACAACCGCACGACAACATTGTATGAGGGCATCTTCCCACCGACAGCAAGCAACCGCGACGGAACCAAACATGTCGTCCAGCAGCAGCCTTCGTTTTGACCTAACAAAAGTAAGTTACTTCCATATACGGTGCTTGTTTGTGTAGATAGGGGGTTTCTATTGGGCGCTATCCTTCTGCTCGCGAGATACTTTCCGTGCCTATTCAGAGGTCTGCAACCGAGAGCAGACTGCACGTCTGACAACTCGTACTACTGTTCTTCTTGTTCTTGTCGTTGCCTTATCTCTTATCATCGCACGTTGTTGTCTTTCCCGTCATTGTCGTCGTTCGTTGTCAACGGTAAAGCACACACTAATAAATGCAATCGTAGATGCACTTAAAGACAAGATACGCCTACGAAAACTTGCATCAGTATATTCAACGGGGCAATGACGATACCTCCACAGCCAATAGGAGTCAGTCTCTCGATCAGGAGATACAGGACGAAGTCAGGGCTTATATCCAACGTCTCGACTTAACGATATCGAATACCATCCAGGCAGCGCCATTCTGGATTTACGACGTTTCCAAAAATCGCGTAAGGTCAGCGTCTGCCTCTCAATCGGTTCGGACAGGTGAAAGCCGCCTGAGGCACTTCAATGGTCCATCGCAAATCGAAAGGCTGGACGAAGAATGGTTGCACGACCTTTAGGGGAGGACCGAGGCCTTAGAGGGCCGCAGAAGGTCAGCATCCACCTCTCAACTAGTCGAAGGCAGCGAAAGGCCGCGTTCTGCAGTAACGTCATCCAATGAGCAAAGAGTTCGATGGAACCCAAGAATCGGCTACTTCTGGAAGTCGCGGAACGGATATATTTGGAATATACCGAGAAGGTGTTGCTGTGCGAGCGGATAAGCACGAATCAGGCATATAGGAGCACAACGGATGTTTGAGATTCTCTCTTATCCAGCATCGTACTATAAGTAGCGCGTAGCACAATCCACCAACAGCGGTGTTCAGGTCGTATCGTAACGGTGCTTTGTTTCCCCAACGCCAGGTATGCCTCGGTCGTACTATACATCTATCGTCGCATCGACTCGTCTTCGACTACTAGGGTTTATTCTGTAGTACTCGTTCTCCCTCGCTTAGACAGTGAAGCCAAAGCCCTTCATGCAGCTTCGGTATTGGTCGATCGTGGACAAGCAGTCCTTGGCTGGGTCGGCGGCCGCGGAGAAGAGCATGCACTCATCGCGCTTCGCCTTCTCCTCCTTGCAGACGCAGCAGGGCTGTTCGCAATCCAACGTTAGCAAAAGCTCATATGCGACAGTTGTCGTGGGACAGGATGGCTTTCGTCAGGTGCGGACCTTGGGCTTCGAGGCCTGCTGATCGGCAGCAGCAGCAACAGCGGCCGGGGCGGTGGCTGGCGAGGCGATGGAGGCTACAAATCAGGCAAATGTTAGCGATTGAACAAACATCCATTGTCACAATTGTTTCTCACGCAGTTCGCAAGCTTGGGAGGCCATTTTTTGGATCTTCAGCGAGAGATGGTCAGCTTAAGTTGCGACGTGCGATCCGGGTCGCGGCGGAACTTGGAAGGCTTGGTTTAATCTTTTGACCTCAGTCCACTTTTTCTTTTCCATGGTTACCTCACCGAGCTGTCGCATTTGTCATTCAGAAAGCCTCGGCATCAGCCAATCACGCCTTTGTTGAATCACGTGCAACCAACATCATGTTGTGCTCACGCACCTTGACATACAACTACAACTTTTACCAAAATCGGGCCGAGCGACTTTCAACGACCGTAATATTTTCGGCGGTGCAGCTGGAAGCCAGCAATCTATGCTACTAAAGACCCCGAACAACGCCGCTGGAGCGAGTTCAACCAACCACTCTCGTCAGCGAAGCCGGGAGGGTCGGGTCCTGGCCGGTGTGGGCCCTGCCAATCCCGTGCCCCGATTGGCCCCAACCGGCTGAGGTCCATCGCCGCGGGTCGGGACTCGTTTCTCAGACTCCGGGGGTCTCCTCCTCTGTCTTGCGGATCGACGGTGTGAATATTAACTGCGCAGTAAATGTAGTACTGCAACGGAAAAACGCCCGGGGACGAATTTGAACTTCTGTTCCCTCCGGAAGACAATCCCAGCCGGGCTAGGACTTGTTGCACTTGTGCTGGCTGTGCAGGGCGTTGTCGTTTGTTGGTGGAAACTCGCTGATCCGTCGTCAAGTTGACCGAGATAGGGAAATGCTTTTTTTTTCCCTCAAAAAAGGCATGCAGATAGGTGCTTTTCAAGCACCTCGCGTACGACCTATTCGTTGTCAAGCTTGACCGGTTTAGGGAAACGCACTGTTGGAAAGGGCATGCGTGTCGGTTGTGTTGGATGGCCTGCGGACAACCACTTAGAGCGCAGTGTTGGAACCATGATAAGATTTCAAAGTGACCAACCGCATATAAGATGCGGTCTCCCGTGCCATTTTGCAGCAGTCGATGTGAGTTTTCACTTATACACATTCTTCTTCCAGAGTGTGCGAGATTTTTGAGAATCATGATGCTGCTGTCCATCGAAGAAACCCTCGCACTCGGGAAGCCTGACCCGGAATGGGAGAAGGTAATGCGACCCCATATCGATCTACAGTTATTTGGCTAATCTATGTCGCAGGCCTTGAAAGAGAGTCCACTTCCAGTTGACGGCTGGAACATGGACACTGATATCCACTTACTCAGGGCCATCATGGCTCAAATGCAGGTCAAGATGCGCGAGGGAGCACCAGACCCTTCAACCTTGCCATATGTTGAAGAAGATATTCAGATTTCGGTGAGAGATGGCGCGTCCCTTGCCGTACGTATCCATAAGCCGAGAAGTATACCCGCAGACGGCTGTCCTGTGTTCGTGGGCTTTCACGGAGGTGGCTGGCTTGTCGGCACCGTCGAGGAGGTATCGACGCTGTGCCGGCAATTCGTTTCCATGGGAGGCATCGCGGTAAATGTGGAATACCGTCTTGCGCCGGAGCACCCGTTTCCTGTTCCCGTGAACGACTGCTACGACGCCGTGAAGTGGGTAAGAAACTGGCCCTTTCTCAACGCCGGCTGGATAGCTGGCTGACTGGTTCTCAGACTGTCGAGAACGCCAAGAATCTGGGCGGGAACTTGGAGGAGGGCTTTATCCTTGGCGGCGAGAGCGCCGGCGCCGATCTCGCTCTTGGTGTCGCTTACCTTCGAGGCAAGGAGAAGCTATCGCCGCCGCTCACGGGCGTCTTCTCCTGCGTTTCCTGCGCCGTCAACGAGGAGGCGGCACCCGAGAAATACAGAGATCACTACCTCAGCATGGAACAGAATGATCGCGCGCCCATTCTCAATAAAGAGTCGATGCAGCTCATCCTTAGTAAGGCCATCAGGCGGTCCCTTCCGCAGCATGAACTGATAGTACGGCAGGCCATTACAAGCCGGACCCCAAAAGCCCCGTCGCCTACCCTATTCTAGCCCCCGATCTTGGCGACTTGGTGCCCAAGACCTATTTCCAGGCATGTGGCTTGGATCCTTTGAGGGACAACTCCCTCATCATGGAGCAAGTCTGGAAGGACGTCGGCATTCCAACGAAGCTGGATATATATCCTGGCCAACCCCATGGGTTTTGGACGATTTATCCCCAATTGGAGGCAAGCAAGAAGTTCGTGAAGGATACCAAAGCAGGTTTCCGATGGTTGCTGGACTGATATTTCGCCCGAAACGCTTGCACCAGCATATAAAGGCTTTCCGTCTCTATGAGATTTTCCCCTTCCTTATGAGCTTATGAAAGAATATCAGCAAGTAACTTTCGCATAAGCGTCCACCGATAAAACGGCGCAACGTGAATAACAAAGGTGTTTGCCGCGACTTATGCAATGTAACACAGCGCGATGTGGCTGTGGGAAAAGAAAGTTTAAGCACAGGAGGCGCAATCCCTGGAGCTTCAGCGGCTTCTATCCCCCGGAAGCTCCAGCTTTAGTGGAGACCACTCAACGCGCTCAACGCCTATGAGACGCGACGAGCGAAGACGGGGTCACCCTCCCAATCGACATCACCGGAATCTTCCTGACCAAAGCCCTTCATTGCTACCAGCACTTACCCAGTGCCGCGTGCAAGCCGCCTTTACACCATGGCGCCCAAACAGAGGCCAGCCGAGAAGCAACAGCAGTCATTGACGAGCTTCTTCAAGCCCAGGTCTGTCAATGGCCTGGCTGCCGCCTTCCAGAAATCGCAGTCCGAGTCCAAGACGGGCGAGCCCGAGTCACCAGAGAGTTCTCGCAAAAGACCGCTGGAGGAGGACGGGGATAAGGGAAACAATGGAATTGAGAAAACCAGTAAGAGGTCGAAAAGCGACAAGTCAGAAACGGAGAATGCTTCGGACGAGGGTAGGAGCTCGTTCTTCCCTGGCGGTGGCAGGCAAACCGACCTCGAGCCAAGGGCAAAGGCTTCCGCGTCCAGTAGAACAGGACGCTTCGTCTACAGCCAGACCTCGGATGGAAACGCGGAAAAGGAGGAGGATAATGATGCGTCTATGAAGAAGCATAAGGAGGAACTTCACAAAAAGTTTGTGAGGAAACTAGGGCACCCGGACAGCATGCTACGCCGGCGTCACCGGGAAGACGAACAAGAGGCCGGCGAGGCAGAAGACGGCGAAGATGATGATGAGGATGAGGCACCTCCGCCGCCGAAAGCAAAGAAGGGTGGCGCTCGAGCAAGCAAGAAGCTCACGCCGATGGAGATTCAGTTTCTCGACATCAAGCGCAAGCACCTCGACACTTTGCTCATCGTTGAGGTCGGCTACAAGTTCAGATTCTTCGGAGAGGACGCGCGCATTGCAGCCAAGGAACTCAGCATCGTCTGTATTCCGGGAAAGTACCGTTACGACGAACATCCCTCGGAGGCGCACTGGGACCGCTTTGCTTCGGCGAGTATTCCTGTTCATCGACTGCCGGTCCACGCCAGGCGTCTGGTTGCTGCGGGACACAAGGTTGGAGTCGTGCGGCAAATCGAGACTGCTGCTCTGAAGAAGGCCGGCGACAACCGCAACGCACCATTCATTCGCAAGTTGACCAACGTGTACACCAAGGGAACTTATATTGACGAGAACGGAGAGCTGGAAACCGCTGGCGACGGAGGTGCTCCTTCAGGGGGCTACCTTCTTTGCATCACCGAGATGCCAGCAAAGGGGCAAGGCACGGATGAAAAGGTTGATGTCGGAATTGTAGCTGTGCAACCGACGACGGGAGACATCATCTATGACACATTCGAGGATGGCTTCATGCGGAGCGAGATCGAGACTCGCCTACTGCACATCTCGCCCTGCGAGTTCGTCATCGTTGGCGACCTCACAAGGGGCTCCGATAAACTCATTCAGCATCTCTCGGGAAGCAGCACGAACGTGTTCGGCGACCGCAGCCGCGTCGAGCGTGTACCCCGTTCCAAGACCATGGCTGCCGAAGCTTATTCGCACGTCACACAATTTTACGCCGACAAACTGCAACAAACCCCTGACGCCGCTGCCTCTGCTCTCCTGGAGAAGATCCTACACCTTCCTGAGCCCATTACCATCTGCCTCAGCGCCATGATTACACATTTAAAAGAGTACGGCCTCGAACATGTCTTCGACCTCACCAAGAACTTCGCTAGCTTTTCGGCTCGACAGCACATGCTCCTAAACGGAACAACACTCGAATCCCTCGAGGTCTATCGCAACGCGACCGACCACTCCGAGCGCGGCTCCCTCTTCTGGGCTCTAGACAAGACAACCACACGCTTCGGCCAACGACTACTCCGCAAATGGGTCGGTCGCCCCCTTCTTGATGTTGCCCGTCTCGAAGCCCGCGTTACCGCCGTACAGGAGCTTCTTGACGAACAGTCCGCCACAAAGGTGGACCGTCTCCAGTCCCTCCTCTCCAGCGTCAAGACCGATCTCGAGCGCAGCCTCATCCGCATCTACTATGGAAAGTGTACCCGGCCCGAGCTCCTCTCCGTCCTCCAAACCTTACAACGCATCGCCATACAATACTCGACCGTCAAGTCTGCTGAAGAAACGGGCTTCACCTCTCCTCTGATCTCCTCGGCCATCCTCTCCCTCCCACAGATCCTCGACCTCGTTGTCTCCCACCTCGAGAAGATCAACCCTGAAGCAGCGCGCAAGGACGACAAGTACAACTTCTTCCGCGAGTCAGAGCAAACGGAAGACATCGAAGATCACAAGATGGGCATCGTCTCCGTCGAGCAATCCCTCGACGAACACCGCGCCGAGGCAGCCTCCTCCCTTAAACGCGAGAAACCCGTCGACTACGTCACCGTATCAGGCATAGAGTACCTCATCGAGGTCCTCAACACGGACCTCAAATCCGTACCGGCCTCCTGGATCAAGATCTCGGGCACAAAGAAGCTCTCTCGCTTCCACACCCTTACCGTCGTCCGCCTCATCCAAGAACGAGATCAACATCGCGAAGCCCTCGCTGCGGCCTGCGACGCCGCCTTCGCCTCCCTCCTCCGCGAGATCGCAGACGCATACCAACCCCTCCGCGACGCCATCTCCTCCCTCGCCACCCTCGACTGCCTCCTCTCCCTCTCCCACGTCGCATCGCTCCCGGGCTACAACAAACCGACCTTCCTCTCCACGCCGACCCAGCCCACCATCTCAATTACCCGAGGCCGCCACCCCATCGCCGAACACACCCTCTCGGACCCCTACATCCCCTTCAGCACGACCCTCTCATCGCCCTCCCCGCTCGCGCACCTGATCACGGGTCCCAACATGGGCGGTAAATCCTCATTCGTCCGCGCCGTCGCCCTGCTCGTCCTCCTGGCCCAGATAGGCTCCTTCGTCCCCGCCGACGAATTCTCCCTGACCCTCGCGGACGCCATTCACGTCCGCATGGGCGCGCGGGATAACCTCGCGGCAGGCGAATCGACATTCATGGTCGAGGTATCCGAAACGGCCCGCATCCTCCGCACCGCTACGCCGCGATCGCTCGTCATTCTCGACGAGCTCGGCAGAGGAACATCGACCCACGACGGCGCAGCCATCGCACACGCCGTCCTCGATCACGTCGTCCGCGAGAACAAGTGTCTGACGCTCTTCATCACGCATTACCAGAATCTCGCTCGTCTCGCGGATGGCATCGGGAACGGACTTGTCAAGAACGTGCACATGCGGTTCACGGCCACGCGCAAGGCTGGCGATGACGGCAAGGAGTACGAGGACGACGCTGGTGCCGATGAGGATATTACCTTTCTGTACGAAGTCGGCGAGGGCGTTGCCCATCGCTCGTACGGCCTGAACGTCGCCCGTCTTGCGAGGATCCCTCGAAAGGTTATTGAGGTGGCGGCGCAAAAGTCCCGAGAGATGGAGCAGGATGTGCGGATAAGGAGGTTGAGAGGCACCGCATGCCTCCTATTGGATGTTCTGGAAAGCAAACCGGACCAGCTTGACCACCTGATCTCGAACATAGAGCAGCTGTAGCAAAACCGTACGAACACTTTATACAAAGATATGATAATGCATGGTCTTTATTGCTCGATAGCATACTGGAGCACTATAGACAGGCCAAAGAACGCGCGCGGTTGACCCGAAACTGAGCGAAGTAAAATCCTCCACTTCGAAAAAGAATGCGTAAAAAAAAGTCCCAAAAGTCGGTCATATCTCGACGTCTCAGCCTGGGCCAAGAACCACCTTTATATATACCCCCGCTCTCGGTGGCTTTTTTTGGTTCCCGAGACACCCATCCTGATCACTGCCGTTTCACCCCCCCAAAAAGCTGCCGTTGTTCCTAACCTCTCTGTAAAATGGTTCCATCTTGGGTTCAACGTCCAGGAGGGAGCAATCGGTAAAGTAAAGGCAAAGGAGCATCCCGGAGCGTTTGGGTCCATGCACCAGCGTTCCAGCCTACTCAAACAACTGCCCTGGGTCAGAAGGGTCTCGGGCTGGAATAGAAGGTGGCAAGATACTTACTTACACTCGACATGGGAAGAATGAAAAAGAAGGACGCAAACGATTCTATGAAGAACTTTAATGTGTTTCCTCGCGGAGATCACGAGCCGGGTCATAAACCTCAGACACCAGTTCCAAAGACGTTCATATTGGTGACCTGGTCGTTGTCGGGCAAGTGTTGGCCTCCCAATGCAAGGAAATTGGCAAGCCAAGGCTGCGAGTGCCCATGTCCATTGATGGGGCTGAATCCAGTGGGCTGAGCGCGCGAGACAGAATTCATCCAAGACATATCTTGGCGATAGGGCATGTTGGGTGAGTGAGACTGAGGAAAGGTGTTGAAGTGGTTGACCGTGCCCATGGGCAGTCTTCTCTGATTTAAGTGAGTGTTCGGGCCACCAGTGTAGTTGTGGTTTCCAAGTCCCTGATCCTGCAAACCATGGTTATTTTCCTTTCCTCTGAAGTTCCGGTGCGAAAGCTGCTTGGCAATAGGGGTAGGGGAGGCCAAGCTAATGCTCGAGTTCGGATTCATCGATTGAAGGGGAATACGATTGCGAACATCGAATCTGCAAAAGAGGGAGCATTAATATACCATATCAAAAACTAAATCATGGTCGCTGCCATATGCCGACCTAGCTGAATGCATGTACTCGGGGCAGGCCCGCGACTCTGCGGATATATTAGTAAGAGCAACAGACTGGCTGAAAGGGCAACTTACGTCCTGCAGAAGGATCCTGGAAGACATCGGTACTGTCAGGAATGGTGTAGTGAGTCTGGTAGTTGGTCATTTGTTCCGCGAACTGAGGGGTATTGATCTCTGCCTCAAGTCTGGCGTCCTCAGGATCATTGTCAGGGTCAGCGACGTTGCCAAAGTCGGTGGCCAAGTCCGCGGTCAAGTCCGCGGTCAGGTCGGCGCCAAGACCAGTGTTAGAGCCACCACCAACTTCGTTGTAGAAGACAGCCTCGAGACCATGGTGACTAGCGGTCTCGTTGCTAGTCACTTCAAAACTCTCTGAGTGGGATTCAAGATCGGCCTCAGAGGAGGGCCTGAAATGGGGAACGGGAGCTTGCGCCTCAGCGTTCTGCTTGACTCGGCCACGTTTGGCACGATTAGCCTGTCTGGGAGGCTCATTATCTGATCCTGGTTCCACCTTGACGGTTCCATGATCATCCTCTTGGGAGGCTTGGCTGCGTCTCTGTCGGCGGGACTTCTTAGTCGGCTGAGAAGGAGTTAGCGTCTAGCTAGGTACAAGGAAGTTGATGCTGGTAGAGTTGGGATGAGAGAGCATACCGGAGTACCCTCGACAGATGGTGCGTCATAGACATCACGAGTTCTCTCGACTTCCAACGTGAGGCTGGCCACCATCTCGGTCGAAGTCACCGCCTGGGAGTCGAGCTCCATCTGTCGAAGAACGGAGGCGTCCTTGCGTTGGTTACGCTTCTTCCTCTGGGCTGGGGTCGCGGCGTCGAACAAATTCATGCCGGGCCAGATGATGCCCTTGAGTCTCGCAGCTTCGGTGTCCTCCTCGACATCGTCCGGAATACTATCAGTGGGCGATGTGGCCATGCTATCGCCAGAACCTCCGAAAAAAGTAATGGCTTCCTGGTGCTTGAAGCCGTCATTGTTCTTCGCCCGGGTCGGAGTCCAAGGAGCATTGGCACCTGCCTCGGCCTTGATAGATGCAAGGGTCTTCTTCTTCTGCAAAGGCTGCGGAAGTTAACTCAACTGAGACAGACTGAAGGAACCTTTTGAGTACATACCTGGACCAGAACCGGACCAGGCCGCTTGCCCCCCTTTGCCGCTTGGAGACGCTCGACCAGCAGTTGCTGGAGATTGTTGTCGCTGTACCATTTGTCAAAGCTGTTGACAGTCTGCAGGGCAGTCGGGTCCGCCAAAGCGCTGAGCTTCAAGTTGTTCAAGGTGTGAAGATGACCCTTGGAGCTCAAGTGAGTCAGGAGATGGGAAACGTCCGAAAACCGAGGAAAGCTGGGGCAGGCACAGCAGAGAAGAGGAATTGAATTTCCGTCCGAATTCTTGGCATCCGACGATTTCCGGTCAGCAAGCCTGGATCCGGATCCCTTGACGTTGGTGTCGACACTGGACGGTTTGATCTTCTTCAATGGCTTCGGGGTCTTGGTGGCCTTGGGAGGCTTGGGAGGAACCGCAGGGGTCTCATAGTCATTCTCAGTCTCCTGGGCCGCGAAGGCCGCCATGTTCTGCTCATGGTTAGCAGAAGTAAGCAAAGTGCGTTACTGGATGCCAGTCGTAACTGACTGAATTCATCTCCAGATTTGAAGCGAGTGTGATGGAGAACAGAATCAAGCCCTCGTCGTAACCAAAACACAAAGGCAGGCAGGAAATCCTCGACTCAGTGGAACGTACGAAGGCAAAGAACGACTGGTGTTTCGAGGTCTCGAGAACACGGGAAAGGCAGTGTCGGGCAAAGAAAGCAAATAGATGCCACTGAATTGCTCAGGACATGTGGGAGGAGGAATGGGACGAGACACAATGGCTGTCGTGGGACGGAGATACACTCAGGGGATTCCGACGAAAGAACGGATGACATGAAGTTGGATGTTGTTGATTGGGAGAAGGCAGGGAAGAACTCAGCGCAAAGGGGAACTCACAGCCTGCGCAGCAAGAGCTGCTTGACGACGAGGTGCCATCTTGGAAAGAGTGATGCAGCAGGCTATCCATAATAGCTGCCTACGTCCCAATTTCTCGGGAAAGAATGGTCAGAAGTCGGAAGGATGGGAAAGAACTGGCGATGGTTCTCAATTTTTGGTGGTGATTCCGTGCTAGGGACTACCACATTCGTTAGTAATTGGAACCAAACTCCGGATGATGGAAGGGACGAAGCTTCGCAGAATGCAGGAAAGAACAGGAGAGAGCAGCAGGAGCGCCAGAGCAATCGCAATGTGGGCAAGCTGTCATCTGATAAGGTAGAGCTAGGAGAATCCGCTAGATCAGATACTGCCCTAGCACTGTACGCTGGCTTTGTGTACCAGGCGACTGATACGGCAGCAGCTTGGCGCCTCTCCTGCCCCTTTCCTTCCACAATCTGAATCCTCGGAAGGGCCCAAAAAGCTTCGTTCCTTCTCGGATAGGATGTTTCAACTCACTGACGTACCTGTAGTAGATGCTGAATTCTGGTGATGTAACAAAGCTGGTGGTTTGGACGCGGTGAAAGTGAATTGTCGTCGAGAATCTTCGAAAGGTCGTGTCCTTGAAGTTCGTTTCGAAAACGTCCGGATTGCTTGTCGACGAATTCGTCACTCAGAGAAGAATCAAAAACTCCAGGAATTGCGTGCCTCGCTGGCGATTGTCGCTGTAATATGCTGAATAAGATGAGAAGAATCAATGTGATTCTATTGAAAAGGGTCGGTAAGTGTAGACCAAAATTGCTGCTTTGAAGACAAAAAGATGGTGATGTTGGTGGAAAAGAGGAAGAATGAGGAGAAGGAGGAGGGGGAGGAGGATGGCAAGTCTGAAGTCAAGTGGAGGAAGAGGAGATCAGGGCTTCTCGACCTTCATCAATGAAGACTCCCACGATCTTCATTCACCTGGAATAAGGTAGGGCAAGAAAAGGCGGGTGCTGGTCTCAGTACCTCAATAAGGTAACCTTCACCAAGACACGAATCCAGAGAGGCGAGAGCCAACCTGAATATTATCCTCTTGCATCTTTCAATGTGTAACAATAAAGCGGGTGCCATTGTGAAGGCTGTGTAGAAGAAGGGCTGACAAATGTGAAGGTGTTCAAAGGAATGACAGTCTTCACAACCGCATCAGGTTCAGAAAGACACCCCAGAAGAGCGCTCGGAGTGGTGGGACCAAGGGACCCTAAGGTCCCTTCTGATAACGCGAAATGCCACCAAACACTGGCGATTTTGCATCCCACGCTTCCTGAGGAGCTCCAACTTGTGGTGATGCGATAAGCGCCAGTTACCCCAGAAGATACCATCAATAGCCATTCTTCTGAAAAGGCATTTGCGAACTGAAGTAACAGCTGTCGTTCGTCCAAAGTCTTCCACTTGGTGACTTGCTTCATCCACCATGCAGATAAGATAATCCCACAGGCGTTCTTTCATCCCAGGAATCATCTGACCTAGCGGAACATCCACCAGACAGTGAGGCCCATGATGAAAATATGGATAGAAATAACTGCAGTAACTCCAAGACAAAAGAAAAGTGAGATGCCACACAACTGCCCAAAGACGTACCTTGCTCACTATCCAACAGCCAGGATTTCCTTCTGGCTGATTTGACGAGTACAGTGCCGTAAACCAATGGTTTCCAGACGATGTTGACTTGGACTGGTGCGTAGATTCTTAGGTGACTGGGATCACAGCTGGTAGTACGACCTGCGTTGGGCTGATTTACAGCTCAATCGTTGGACAGAATCTGGTTCCAAACAAAACGTTGATGATTCAGGTAATAATATCGACAAGGAAAAAGCAAGGAGCTGCTCTTTAACAGGTAGTTTGCCAAAGGAATGTCGGTAGTGAGGAGAGGATCGCCCTCGTGCGACGGCTTGGCGCGGATAGAGAGAGAATGGGGGAAGAGGGAAAAAAAGAAGGTGGAGGAGAGGTTGTTGTGGTGTTGAGAGGCAGCAGAGGGTGACGCGCTGGCCTAACGCGAAGGTCGGTCCTCAGAGCAGAAAACCAGGGCCAAGCCACGTGATCAGTTTCTGGATGGTGTTTACAGGCACTGGAACCCACTATCCCTCCAGGCTCGAGGTAAGCAACGAGTGAAGCGTTCCTGAACTGCGTTCAGGTGGTGTTCCTGTGCACGTGAGTACCTCGGTGTAAGGTAAGTATCAAAGGGCTGCAATGGGTTCTCCTCTATTGACTATCAACACACCACCCCCACCGAGGGTCAAAGACTGAAGAAGCCAATTGGAAGACAGCCTTTAAAGCCCTAAATACAATTGAACATCAATGGAAGTATCTTGACCATGAAAAACAGTAAGGTAGCTGGCGAGAGCTAACCCAAAAAGAGAAATAGCGATGGGCGGTTACGCAATGAAGCACCCTGATACCATTTATGCTTAGCGACAGAGTAGAGGATTTCTGTTGACAACATTAAAATGGACAACAAATAAAACATGACCGCGCAGTAGCCTGGCCAGCAAGAACGCATCGATCTCTCGCCCCCAATGCCGCAAATTATGAGCTAGAGAGATCGCAGTATTGCGGCACGGAGGAGATAGGAGCGTGCAGCGAGCACTTACGAGGATACGATTCTGCGCATTCTCCCTCATCATGCGTCCTAGAGTAATAGAAAGCAATGAATGGACACCGACAATGAGTTCAGAGAAGTCTCATTAAGATATATTTCTGGATTGTATCTGACCTTGCGCAGAGGCCGCAGCCGTATCTAATCATGTCTGAAAGCTAGCACAGGGCAAATCGCAGATGTTGAAACGAAGCCCATGAAAAAGCAAACACTTTCGCTCTTCTCCCGCCTTGTATCCTTGCTACCATTGGTATTGGAATTAGCAGGTTATTAGATTGCAAGAGGTGAGGAAGCCGTGGCAGACGACGCCAACGGCATGAGGGGCATTCCCAAGTCCTTCGTGGTCATCATTACCTTCCCAACGCACGCTTGGTTACCGATCTGGGCATGCAGTACACCGGATCGACCTCCACCATTCCCGGATACCTCAGCAAGCTAAGTCCAGTCAGCCCGAATAGTGTGTGCCATACGTCCACCATGTTTCCAGGCCGATCTGAGATGCCGCCGAGCTCCGTGTCCTGGCACTTCAAGATGAAGGAGATGAGCTTCTGCCGGTCGATCCAATGCGTACGCTCAATAATGCTCAGACTGCTCAAAACCCACCAGCTGTAGCACACGTCTTCGTCCTTCTCAGGCCGGCCGTTGAGGCCGCCCGCACGTACCTGTCTCTCGCTCAACCATCGACCAAGCTTGTCCTTCTCCACGAGGTCCAGCCGACCAGCGATGGAGAGCGCCGCGAGGCAAGTGAAAATCTGGCCCGCATGCGATTCGGCACCGGGACTCACACCGTAGCCGCCGTCGAAGTTGGTGCAAGCAGCGATGTGTGTGACGGCCTTGTCAACATCCACTAGATCGAGCAGTCTAAGAAGCGACAGAGCGTTCAGCGCGCCGTACAGAAAGCGCGTATCCTCTTCGCCCCACTCGTCACCAGCGAACGTTCCGCTCTCGCGGTTCTGAAGATTTGCGATAACTGCCCGCATGTTAGTGTCCTGCCCGGGGAGGAACGAGCTGAGAGGGCCACAAGCAACTTACACTTGCCCACTTGCGCCTTCCCCTTGCCGCGCGCCTCCAGCTCATCCAAGGCGTCAATCAGGACGAGGATCTGTACAGCACTAACTGTATACAGCATGTGAGCGTCGTGGCCAGGCGCGGCCCCGAAGCCTCCGCTCTCGTGCTGGCACGAGATGACAAAGTCTATGGTCTTGGCGCGGGGAAGCGCATCTGGGTGGCCGAGCAGATGGAGAGCCGTCAGACCCCAGTAGAGGCCGTTGAGGCGGAGGTGCTCCGTCAGCCAGTAATCGTATTCGTCTTTGCGGGTATCCAGACTTTGAATGTACTTCACGTGAGCCGCAGTCGCGAGCTTAAGCTCGTCTGGTAGATTCTCGAGCTCTGCCACCATGGTTTTTGCCCCTATCTTCAGCTGGGCTGTCTTGAAGTTTGCTAAAGAGAATGCTTGTGAGACGTGACGGTCAGAAAATCGAGGGCTGCTTTGAGATTGGGACGAGCAAAATTTTTGAAGCTCCACGCCGTGAAGACGAATGGAAAGAGGTGAGGTTGTGACGCTTAGGTAATAGCTGGGTCCCGGGACAGCAGGTTCCGCCGCCTGCCGAATCAGGGTGTGAATTCGGTCACTGAGATGGAATGCGACGTTGAATTCTCCGAGAAGCTTGGTGAAGGCGATGACACGGGGCGCTTCACCTACTTTGCTACTTTGCCACCTTGCAGTTGATGATTATGTGCGGCCTACGAGGATAAAGTCGGGTCTGATATTGGCTGACTGAGACTTAAGGTAGTCCGTTCTCACCACGTTTCAACCGTCAACAGGCGACCTGTTGTCCTCATAGCCCTGTCCAGCCGATGTTGCTTACTGACGCCGCAACATCATCTCGCAGAGCCTCTTCAACTCGAAGGCCAAAAAGTATTGGCCACGGTCGTCGTTCGCTCAGACTTTGCAACAGCCACCAATCGTTGTGCGAACCGATGTAGAGTGTGCAGATAGAGCACCAGGTGACTGATAAAACGGGTGAGGCACAGCTTGGCTATGCGACTACGGGAAACCGCTCTTCGCGCCATTCCCGAATAGGAGATGTATGCATAAGAGATGAGCAATTCCCTGACGCCATTCTCCCAGTGATGATTTTAGATTGGACGATGTGTCGTGATCTTGACTTTTCCAGATGTCGATCCTCTTATCCGGCTGGTCCCTGAGTCTCCGGCCCAGTTTCTTGCCGGCCCTGCCGGCACCTTCGTCGGAGATGGGCGAGAGGGATTCGCCCGGGCCTCGCTTGGCCGAATTTGCGACTTAGCGTCTGTTATCTAGCAGACAGAAACGGTGAACATCCAGATGATTAAAGGCTATGTTGAGACTGGAGATCGACGACAGGGACAGTAGGCTACGTTGATCGCCCATCTCATCGATCAGGATCACGCAGGACCGCCTGCCTAGCCTTTTTCTGCTTGAGTGCCGTCACCAAGATGTGAAGGCTACGTTCTTCTCGGGCGCATGATTCAGACATACTTCAGGAGTCGGCAACTGACAGCAGAGGCCGCTACAGGCTTCATCCTGTAGATAACCTCATGCCTGAGTATGAACTATGACATATCGGGCACTCTTCTTGAGATGGCGTCGGCTGTGCCAGTGGGAGCTTTTGGCCCCGATCTGCGCATCTGGACTTTAAAGATGAAGCCCCTCTCCAAATCCTAGCTTTAACACAGGCCATACCCATGATTGACGGCGGGATGCGGCCCAGCAAAATGATGGAGAGGTCACGCTGCCATGTGCGCGTACCATCCTTTTCTGGGGCTCTCCCGTCTCGCTTCTCCTGGCGCAGCAGAGCACTGGCACTTGGATGACAGTATACATACACTAAGCCAATGGCCCAGCACATCTTATCCACCACCCCGGGCTGGGCCATTGTTTGTCGAGGAAACACTACCGAGTTTCAGAATCGGTGGGCGTGTTCCTGAACTAACCCACTTTTGGCGACCTTGTCGCTGGTATGGTTCATAGCCCTGTAGGAATCTCGATGAGGTCGTTTGTACTGAAGTAAGATTCACGATGCAACCCGGTAGATGGATCCGAAAGAAGTTCAAGAAAGTCGGAATATTACCAGGACGGCGATTTGGTCCTGTAGTTTCAGGAGTGGTTGTGAATAGTTTCTCGAAAACTGGAACGAAGAGAATCGATGTATTGCGAGGATCTGTTGTGCTAGGCACAGCTCCGTCGTTTCCGCCGAGCAAGCAAGCTCAGAGAATGCATTCTCTCGTCCACCCCTCTGTGGCTTCGAACTTGGATCCCCATGGGTCCGGATCGGATGCCGGTGGTGTTGTACCGCAAACGGCCGCTGAATGTCTTTGCCACGATGGTCGACACGGATTTCAACGTACCGCAACGACAACATGCGGTGAGCGCGTTTTTCCGCACTCCACCAGTCACATCTGGAGATTAAGGACTGACGAAACCGTGATGACCTTGGGTTTTTGCACCGGTTCGAGCTCTTAGTAACCTTTATGTCCGCAAAAGGAGTGAGATTCAATTTTTCTCAATAAGCGCCGATGGAAGTGACAAGCGCCGCTTTGAGGCATACAATTCGATAGTTTCCGATACTTCGGCTCCGGCCCCTTTGGCAGTGCCGCGGTTGGGCTGACGCAAAAGGGCGAATCCTCGTCGCCGAAGAGAACAGAGCAACACATCAACACCGTTGAGAGAGTTTGATGGCGATTTTGGTCTCGTGTCCTCCTAGCCCTGCGTCGGAAAGATGACGATGAATGCGGCGTCGAGATCGGCAGAGTTTGCCATGTCTCCCGCGCAGTGATCCATCGTCTCGTCCTATGGTAAACTTTGCTCAAGAATAACTCTCATGGGCAAGATGTGCGTGCACGTTACCGGGAGGATCTCGAAAGAGCTTGTAACGGCACGTTGTAGCAACGGCAGCCTGGTGCCATCTGAGCGCATGTCAGGCAGGTTGGCTGGTTGGCTGTGAACTCCCTGAGTATGGCGATGATGTGCTAGAAGGCCTCTTGTGGGTGGCCGTGCCTTGCCGAAGACCGTGCAGCAGGGCGACTCCTTTCCGTTAGACCAGCAGCCAGTCACCAGGATCATCTCCGGCCTGAGAGCCAAGTCCGGCGAGTCGAGCCGAACCTGCTGTTGGGACTGAAGATCCAGGATAGACGTTCGACTTGAGGCTTCCAGGCGCTCTGGAAGGGTCTGAACGTATCCGTACCGCAAGGCAATTAGCGAGCCGCAGAGAGAAGTTGCCGCATCGGACTTGTTGCGAGCGCGCGCAATAGTGGTCAAATCATGCCAGATCTGTCTGGTCCTCCGTCTTCCGTCTCCTCCATCTGTCTCGCTTTGCTGGTGATCTGTCCACGTTGCGTCCCGTTCCATCGCCCCTTCATTCCTTCGGAGAATGGGGGCTTTGGATTCCTGTTCTCATCTTCTAGTGTTGCAGTTGCCATAGCTGGGAACGGAGATGCCGTCAATATGGTGCCAAACTTATGCCCGAGCGTAGGGTCCCACTCCAGGCCTCAATCTCGAATTGCCAATGATGTGTGAAGATTGGCGGTTAACGCCCTACGAAAGTCGTGTCATAATTACCTGAGCAAAGAATCCGGCAGTGAGATGAGGTAATGAGCCGATTAAAGCTCTCTCCGCAGCTGCAACCAAAGACGACCCCTGGCAAGGGAGGCTTACGGAATGCCATACATGTTTATCCACGGAAACGTTTGTGTTTCAGAAGTTTGGTCGCCGGGCAGCCCTGTTGAATTGAGACGAGCCTTCATTTTCGCCTCGGCATAGAGCATTGTGACGAAGTAAAACGCAATGTCCTGTCCATCAAAGTTGTAAAGACGCATCAAAGAGAGCCTGGTAATTTTCTCGATATAATTTAAACGAGCAAGGTCAACACCTGTCCCTCGTACGCGTGCTGTGATACCTTGTCCGCCGTCCCTTCTCCCCCTGAGCTCAAAGCATCTTTGTATTGGCTGCGGGTACGAACAGGATCAGAGGGAGGAGGAACAGCGTTAATATTTCTCCGGCGTTCTGGCGCCGGCTTAAGGAAGGCGTCATTGATGAATGGTCTGGTTGTCATTCTTCGAATTGACTTGGGAGTCTTAACTCGATTGACAACAAGTCTCTGTAGCTTTGGAACTGAGACGGTCTCTCGGATGGTTCTTTGCATACACGGCTTTTCAATAGCTCAAGCAACGCCAATGTCAAACAGACGTGCGCAGCCCAATCGACACTGGAAGACAACCGGGTTCTGATCTGTGCGCGTCCGACAGACAGATGGCCGGACCGTTGATCTAATTCAGTTCAGCCAGACATGTCAAAGCTGCTAGGCTGCAACCAGCAGGAGTTGGCGGATGAGGGGCCCGTTTGAGGTGATTTAGAGGCGTGAACAGGGCGAGGCGCAATGGTTGTATATTCCGTGGTGTGGTGTAATTCCTATTTGCATGATCTCCAAAAGGGGGAGGAAGGAAAATAGGGAAGAATTAAAGACAAGGCCGATGCAGGATGACTAGCTGACGTGGGCTTGCTAGGATGCCATTCATGGCATTCGGTGCAAGGTATGACTTAACGACAAGCGGAGTGATATTGACTTGAAAGCGGATAGACGGAGAGGAAGAGGAAGCAGCCCATTCAGCACAGCCCGGCGCCGCTAAGCCTGATGTGCCCCCACAGCTTAGTGCGTCTTGAAGCACCCAGCACCTCAGCACCTCGAGGTGGGCAGTAGTGATATCTGCCCAACCTTCCCACCCTGGAAGGATGCAATTCACACCTATGGACCACTCTTTCCCTGAGAGTCGCAGCTATCAGAGCTTCAACAGTGCCACACGACGCCACACTAGGACCCCACATAAGGAGGTCCCTGCTAGGTAGACTAGAGAGTATAAAAACTTATATAATATATAACCTAACCCTACCTATAGTAATAACCTAGTAGCATAACCTTAGTTAATTTAATAACTCCTAATGTTATTAAAATTTTACTATAATATTAAGATACTATTAGAATTATAATACTATCTACCCCCTACTAACTACTATATTAAACTATAAATTTTCCTAATATTAAATTATTACTACTTTATTTTATAATATATAACTAACCTAACTACCTAATTTAACTTTACCTAATATATAACTTATAATAAAGTAATAACCTATACTACTCTAGAGTATTAAATACCTTACTATCTAATTTCCCTATATCTACCCTCTTAAAAGTAAGATAACTACTATATTTCTACTATATATATTCTAGTTACCCTATTATATAAGAAGTAACTAATAATAACTAATATTAAGTATTTATCTTATTTTATTATGAAGGTTTAATAAGGACTTTAATTACAGTTCTAATAGTAAATTAATTAAACCTAACTTCCTAATTAAGTAGCTCAAAGAGAAGAGAGGTATTTAAAATACTTATATAGTAGTTATTTATAATATAAAGAGGTAATCTAACCTTATCTAACTTATTAATATAATATAGAATATAACCTTGCTACTTTCATTATTCCTAATTAACCCTTATTCTCTATTAAACTAATTATATTATAATAATTTAAAACCTAATATTATAAGGGATTAGATTACTCCTTATTGATAAATAGCTTATTAGGCTTAATGAATACTTTTAATAAAACCTAACTTAAAAACTTACTACTAGTACCTAGTATTAAGTTAGAAAGAATAGATAATAATAAAGAAAACCCCGCTAGGAATAACTACCTATAGAATCTATTACCAGCTCCTATAGATATGATAATAGAGATACTAGCTAATATTATAATAAGGGTGTGAGGGGCTAGCCCGGGTTTGTTCAACTTAGGGGTGCCTCAATTATAGTAATCTAAGCTAAGGAAGGGAAGTTTTCTAAGAAGTTCCCTATGCAATAGAAAAGCAGATATAGGGCGAATATTAAGCGAGAGCAGTTATTAAGGGTAGAATACTTAGGGTTTATAATACTATCTAGATACTAGTAGTAGCATAGCTTATAATATATACCCCTCCTCCCCCCCCTCCCCTAGCTCTCACGTAAGTTATAGGTTTAAGCATAGGCTAAGGGCTAGTCTAGAGCGATATTAATCCGGGCTACTAGCTGCTCTATGCCTTACTAGTAATAATTATAATAATATAATTTTTCACACCCCTAGTTTGCTTCCTCTTTTTTCCTCCTCCTATTAACTTATACTAGAGTAAGTTAACTAATTAATTATAACGTTATTTTAGCTAATAACTCGTCGTTTTAGTAGTATTTTTAGTATACCCTTAGTCTATATTAGTATAAGTTTATTATATCTAAACCCCTATTAATTGCTAACTCGTATAGATCTAATTAATCTAATTTTCCCTGCTTCTATAATAGCACCCCCTATAAGTTACTACCTGCTCTTTCCCTATTATTTTGCTATAATTAACCCTATATAGCCCCTCCCTAACTCTAATAAGGAGATAGAGTCTCCTCCTCCTATTAAGAGCTAGCCCTCTAATTACTCTACCTCTACTAGCCTCTCTAACTATAAGGAGGCTACTCTTAATAACTTCGATCTTATAGATAATCCCCTCTATACCCTAGCTAGCTAGGAGCTATATAAATACCTCAACCGCCCCCTTCCTATATATCCTATTACCTAGGAGCCCCTTATAGTATATATTCTTCTGCTTATTTAGCGTTTTTCTAACGTTCTACTAGGATCCCTATCTATACTAGCTCGTCTTTAGTAATATCCCCTAGGATAAGACCTAGGGGCCTCTTTATAAGGTTCCTTACCTAAAGTAAATATCTGCTATAGCTAAGGCTAAGAAGCCTAGCGATATTATAGCTTATTATAATATTATTAAGCGAGGTATACTATCCTATTACCTTTTAATTATTATAAGACTAACCGTATTATAAGTAATATTATCCGTTATATCTACTATTCTAATAAGGCTATTAAGTCCGCCTATATTAATATAGGTATTACTTCCCTGCTATTCCTTCTCTATAGAGCTAACGTTCTACTAGAGCAACCCTAGTATAATTCGCTATTAGGAGGAGTTCGCTTCTCTTAGCTAAGACTGCCTTACTTGCTATAGCCTTAACGAGAGGATCTTAATAAGACTCTGCTATTCCTATCCTTAATACCTCTATTACTACTACTACCCTACTCTCCCTCCTAGTTAAGCCTAATAAGGCATAGCTATACTACTTCACCTAGGCTTACCTAGATATAGCTAAGGTCCTCTGCGAGGTTTATCCTATTTCTGCCTTTCTTCTATTCCTAATAATCTAACCCCTTTTCTTAGCTTACTAATACTACTACTACTACTTATAAAGAGTAGGAAGAGTAAGGGGTTATCTTCCTAAGTCTATAGTTTCTACTTGCCTGCTATTCGCCTGCTTTTTACCTACTTAGGGCTTACCTAGGTCCTATTCTACCTCTCTATAGCCTTAAGCTATAATAAAGCCTCCTATTTCTACCTACTCCTCTAATTATAAATTACCTAGCTACTATCCCTCTATCTTACCCCTATCTATTAACTACTACTAAGCTTATAGTATAATATATTAGGGGTTATTATTATTCTTATCTATTAGGCTATACTTTTCTTTATACTTATCTACTACTTAGTTATCTTAAAGCAATTATAGGGGCTCCTAAGTAGGCTAACTATACCCTATCTATTTAACTAATAACTCGCAATGCCTACCCCTACCTACGCGCTTCTAGTATATAGCTAGAATAAACTTAACTTCCTATTTATCCTCTCTATCTTTAAAAATCGGGGGTAGTTAGGGATCGTCGACTTCTTAGCCTAGGAGGGGGTTATTAGTAGCATAGCATAGCAAGCTAATATAAAATTAGTTATAGACCTTACCTAGAACGTTTAACTTAACTATAATTAGTAAGATTACCCTAGTTACTTTATACTTTAGGTATAGCTAGTCTAACTTCTTATAGGGTCTTTCTATATAGAAGTTAGCTAGTAATAGCTAGACCTTATTGCCTACTTTATAGCGTTCTACTAGCGTCCTTTTACTATTTGCTAATTATTCTATAGTCTATTAGGCTATAGTAATAGCTGCTTAGGCTAACTCTATAGTTAACTTCAGTTTACTAACGAACTTATTAGCAGCTAACTTATATAAGGTTAATAGCTCTAGTGCAGGCTATACTACTAGTACTAGGTCGACGTAGTATCTATAGGTGAAAAAGAATAGGCTTACTCCTATTATAGCTATATCGTAGCTATTAATTACTAGTTAAATAGAGAGTAAGTAAACCTCCTAGTTATCCTAAGCGAAGTTAACTATTATCTATAGGATAGCCTAGATCTCCTAATTAAAACGTTCTATTACTCTATCTATCTGCAGGTAAAAGGCGGTGCTTAAATATTATTCGATCTTTATAAGCGCGTAGAACTATTACTAGAACTAACTCGTCTAGTTACTACCTCTATTACTAATAATTAACTTTAGTATACTATAAAATCGGTAGTAGTAGTTTATAAAGCGTTCTATGCACGTTTCTATATCTATTAAAGGCATCCCTTCTAGGGTTATTATCTTAGAGAGCCTATTAACTATTACCTAAAGGTATCTCAACCCTATTTTCACTATATATAGGAGGTTTATAATAAAATCTATAGCAAGGTTATAATATAGCCGTTCTACTATTAGTAAGGGTTAAAGAAGCCTGCGTTTCGCTTATTACTAAATTATTCCACGCTTATAGCTATTATAGTTTCTTATAAACTAGCGGACTGCGGAGGACTACCCTAGCTAGAAGTATTACTAGGCTAGGATAGCTAGGGTATTATTCTAATTAGAGTAGCTTATTATTACTAAGTCGTAATACTTCTGAATTAACTGCATTTAAAGCACGTTCTAGAGGTAGTTTTTATCTATTAACCCTAGTACCTAGATCTAGTTTCTAAATATTAATTAGCTAAGAGTATTAATACTATACTTAGCGATCTATAGTTTTAGGCCTAGCTAGAGAGGGAAGCTTTAGTTACCTCTTTTTATTATAGAATAAGCCCCTTAATACTAGTTATCTTCTGCTTAAGCTTCGTTCTATATATATTAAAGGGCTAGATCCTCAAATACTATTATAGCAAGGGCTTTAACTATTACTATCCTCTTTACCTTACCTAGGGCAGAGTTAGGGATTATCTAGATTACCCTCCCTTTCTCTTATTTATCCTCTTATCCTTTTAGGGCATCCTATTTATAATATAAGAGCATATTAGGTATAGCTACTAAGCAACTAGGTTAATATTCTAAGTAGAAATTATACCTTAATAACTACTCTACCTAGCGACTTTAGCATTCTATTAAATATTACTTTTATATAAAGTATTCGAGGCTCTTATAGTTAGTAAGGACCTTAAACCTAGGGTAGCTTCTTAGCTTAGTATCCTATATATTTAAATAAGTAATTACTACTAATAGCTCCTTATTATAGATTAGGTAGTTATATTAAGCAGGGGTTAGCCTCTATAAGTAAAAGGCAATAGGATAGCGCTATCCTTATATATCTTCTTAGGTTAGCACCCCCCCTAAAGCAAACCCTAAGCAGTCTATCTTAACTATAGTTAGGGCTTATAGGTTAAAGTAATATAGTACTAGTATAGTTTAGAAGCAGCGTTTAAGCACCTAGAATATATCTTCTTATTCCTTACCCTAGATAAATAGCGCTCCCTTTTTTATTAGGAGGGTAAGGGGCTCTATAACCCCTAAGTACTCTAATATAAATACTTAGTAGTAGTTAGCAAACCCTAGGAAACTTTATAATCCTTTTCCTAAAATAAGCGCTTCCTATTTAATAATTACTCGAACTTTCTCTATATTATAAGTAATACCTTTACTTACCTTTAGGATAAATCCTATATATTTTACTATTTTTATAGAGAACTTATACTTCGCTAGGTTAAGGTTAAGACTAGCCTCTTAGAGGGCCCGGAGAACCTTATGCACCTTCTGCTTATAGTCCGCTCGGGAGCTGCTGCTATAAACTAATATATTATTAATATATGCTATTATAAAGTTATTAAGGAACTCCTAGAGTATACTATTAATATATTATTAGAACGTTATAGGGGCTCTACTTAATCCGAATAGATAGACTAGCTACTCGAAGAGCCTATATTATATACGAAAGGCGGTCTTTTCCTAGTACCCTTCTACTATATAAATCTTATAGAAGGTAGCTATTATATCTAGTTTAGTATATTACTTTATTAAACTAACCCTTTAGAGGGTCTCCTAGATTAGGAGTAAGGGGTAGTAGTCTCGCTTAGTAATTATATTTAATGCTTAGTAGTTATAATAGAACTATAATCCTCTGCTAGGCTTCCTAATAAAAAGTATAAGTATACTAGCAGGAGACTTGCTTACCTAAATAAAACCCTTATTAAGTAGGTCTATAAGTATCTTTTTTAATACTAATAACTCCTCCCTAGATATATTATAGAGGGGTCCCTAAGGCAAGGGCACCTCTTAGCTAGAGGTATTACGCTCGAGGTAGATTTCATAATCTATACTAGGACGACTTAGGGGTAAGGGGTATAACTTAGCTAGCTTAAAAAGCTCTACGAATTCGTTATAAATATATTATAGTAGTTTCCCTAAATAGTTTTCTAGTTTCTTCGCCTTAAGCGCTTTTTTAATATCCCTTAGGCTTATTACTTATATTCCCGCTTCTAGCTTAGATAGCTAGCTCTTGCTAACCCTCTAGTAGATCGCTATAAATAAGGTAGTATTAAGTTAGTAAGCTTCCTAGATCTCCCTTACTCTCTAGGGTTCTTTCTATCCTTAAAGGGTAATAATAACCCCCGCTTTCCTATAATATACCTACTTCTCTATTATATTATAAATAATATAGTTTTATTCTATCTATAGCTTTCCTAAGAAGAGGTTAGTATCTAGTCCTTTTACTATATAAGCGAAGAGTTGCTATATATAGCCTCTAATCTCGAGGTATAATATAGCTACGCCTTTTACTATAGCTTAAGCTAAGTTATTAGCAAAGCCTTATAATTATTATGCTTAGTAATTAATATATAGTAAATAGAGGCAGTAAGCATACTAATAGTCTACTATTATATAGATATTATATCTGCAGTCTATTAAAGCGTTAATAAGAGTACCTTTATTAACTCTAATTATTAATATCGCAGAAGGCCTGCTTATACTATATTCTAACTAGAACTATTCCTAATTAGCCCGCTCTTCCTCTATTATCCCTAATACCTAATTTCATACTAGGGTTATTTATTTCCCGAGTTAGAAGAGTCTTCTTTGCTTTTAACCTCTCTTAAGTTTAAATATATTATTTCCTTAATAGCTTTTGCTACTCTAAGACTATCCTTTAACTTCTTAACCTTCTAGTAGTCCCTTTATAAGTAACTAATCTAGTTATACTTAAAATAGTAATATATTTCCTTATTAGGACCTTTACCTACGCCCTTACGCGAGGTGCGCACCGAACCTATTATCCTAGTATCTCTATCTATATCTACTCTAATAAGTAACGCTCTCGATCTAAATATTATAAGCTAATATAAAGCGTTAGGAATATAATATAATCCCTCTAGCTTCTATATAATATCTTATATAAGGCTAATATATTTAGTATACTTATAGGGGGTTAGGTAGTTAACTAGATAGTCGAGGAGCTTATAAAATAATACCCTATATAAGTAGTCGATCTAGATGCTATCTAGCTATATTACGCTACCTACTTCTATAATAGCGTATTCGAAGCGGGGTAAGAATAAGGCAAAGGCTTCGTTATGCTTTATTTAAAGCTCTAAGAGTCTTCTAAGAGCCTTACTTATAATATTAGGGTTATTATAGGTATAGTCTAGGTATACTAAGAAGGTATCTAGCTTAAATAAGCTATTACTACTTCCTAAGCTATAGAAGGCTAAGACTACTAGCTATACTTTAGGTTCTAAGCAGGAGTTAATAAGATACTAAGCCTCCTAATTGCTTAGGAAGAAGTCCTGGTCTATCCTAACTTTATTATATATCTATTATACCTATATAGCATACTTATTATAGTTTCCTCCGAACTTAGGGGGGTTAGGAAGGGGTTTCGATCGCTAAGTACCCCCTGCTCCCTAGGTAGTCTCTAGCTATAGGGATAGTATTAATAGAGCTAGGGCGTAGCCGCCTGCTATATCTTACTAGAGCTCTATAGTTAGTTCGTTATTAAGCTACTATATAGTTATTAAGCTATTAAGCTGGTTACTAAGCTTATTAATCGCTATATAAATTGCTTCAAATACTTCCTTACCTATTAGTAGCACTTCTAGACTAGTTGCTATAAGTATAGCTAGTTCTATTTCCTACCTATTATTTATTACGCTATATAACTAGCGAGGCGGGTATAGAGAGAGAGCTTAGATATATAAGGGGCTAGCCTAGGTTTATTTAACTTAGGGGTGCCTTAATTATAGTAATCTAAGCTAAAGAAGGGAAGTTTTCTAGGAAGTTCCCTATATAATAGAAAAGCGGATATAGGGCGAACGTTAAGCGAGAGCGGTCGTCGAGGGCAGAATCCTTAGGGTCTGCAGCACCATCCAGACGCTAGCAGTGGCGTAGCCCGTAACAAAGGGTAATTATTACTACTATATTATCTATATAAAATCAAGCTTAGTAGAGTTAACCTCCCTAAGGATATAAGAATTTACTTAACTTAAATCTAGCCTAAGGACCTTTATATATAGAAGATATAGGATATTTTAATCTACTAATATAAAACCTATCTTAATATAGTATTACTAGTAGAACTAAGTATATAATATATACTAATATCTATATTTTCTATAATACATTATAACATCTAGCTAATATATATAGAGAACTAGCTATTAAAGAGATATAATTATTATACCTACTTAGTACTACTTTAGCTTAATATATAATTAAGTTAATTATACTTAAAAAGTTAGGATTATTATATAACCTAATCTAGTAGCTACTTAATATACTCTATAAATAATTTAAATAAGATTTATTAATTACTTTATAAACCTTCTATAGCTAATAATTAATAATTACTAACCTCGCTAGAGGATTTACTATCTAACCTTATATCTAGATTATAATTTAAGATATTTAAAATATAGAAATCTAAGATCTCTATATATAGCCTATATTATATTTAAATTACTTAATAATAAGATCTAGTTATAACTAGATAAACCTAATCTTATAATAATACTAGTCTAATTTCTTAACTATATTAATACTAGAGAAAGCATACTTATTAGAATAATATATAACTAATATCTAATAATAACCTTAAGCTTATAATAAATTACTATAAATAAGCTAGCTAGATTAATATTATAAGCCTTCTCAGCTAGAGTAATACTAGGGATATATTTAATACCCTACCCTATAGGGTATCTAGAATTTAACCAGTATATTATTAATATAAGAAAACCTTATTATAAACCTTAGCAGGGTAGAAGTAATTACTAGTATAGATAATAATATAATACTCATATACTAATCCTAAAACTATATAAGAATAATTATCCCTAATTATCCCCCTATTATAATTAGTATAGTATAAGTAACTAACCTAGACTGGGTTATAATAGCTATAATTAATCATAATAATATCTATTTTACTAATAATAAAATATAGCAGTTAACTGACCTAGCCTAACTCTATAGAATTAGAATCTAGAATATAATAATACCTAGTAAGGAGAGGATAACTACTTTAATTATATACTAACTAGAAACCTATCTAATAGCTAAAATAAAATACTACTTATTATACTAAAGACGTTATTAATATATAGAATAGCTATGTTAATATAGCTAATAATCTTAATTAAGAGTATAATATTATACTATAAGATTATTACGGGCTACGCCATAGCTGGCGTCTAGGCGGTGCTATAGACCCTAAGAATTCTGCCCTTAACGACTGCTCTCGCTTAATATTCGCCCTATATCCGCTTTTCTATTATATAAGGAACTTCCTAGAAAACTTCCCTTCCTTAGCTTAGATTACTATAATTAAGGCACCCTTAAGTTAAATAAACCTAGGCTAGCCCCTTATATATCTAAGCTCTCTCTCTATATATCTACCTCACTAGTTATATAGCATAATAGATAGCAGGTAGGAAATAGAACTAGCTATGCTTATAATAGCTAGTCTAGAAGTACTACTAATAAGTAAGGAAGCGTTTAAAGCAATTTATATAGTAGTTAATAAGCTTAGTAACTAGCTCAATAGCCTAATAACTATGCAGCAGCCTAATAATAAACTAACTACGGAGCTCTAGCGAGATATAGCAGGTAGCTATACCCCGGCGTTACTAATACTATCCCTATAGCTAGAGACTACCTAGGAAGCAGGGGGCGCTTAGCAATTAAAACCCCTTCCTAACCCCCCTAAGTTCAGAGGAAACTATAATAAGTATGCTATATAGGTATAATAGATATATAATAAAGTCAGGATAGACCGGGACTTCTACCTAAGTAATTAGGAGGCTTAGTATCTTATTAACTCCTGCTTAGAACCTAAAGTATAACTAGTAGTTATAGCTTTCTATAGCTTAGGGGGTAGTAATAGCTTATTTAAGCTAGATGCCTTCTTAGTATACCTAAACTATACTTATAATAACCCTAATATTATAAGCAAGGCTCTTAGAAGACTCTTAGAGCTTTAAATAAAATATAACGAGGCCTTCGCCTTATTCCTACCCCGCTTCGAATATGCTATTATAGAAGTAGGTAGTATAATATAGCTAGATAATATCCAGATCGACTACCTATATAGGGCATTATCTTATAAGCTCCTCGACTATCTAGTTAACTACCCTACCCCCTATAAGTATGCTAAATATATTAATCTTATATAAGATATTATATAAAAGCTAGAGGGATTATATTATATTCCTAACGCTTTACGCTAGCTTATAACTTTTAGATCGAGAGTATTACCCGCTAGAGTAAATATAAATAGGGATACTAGGATAATAAGGTTAATATACGCCTTATATAAAGGCTTAAGCAAAGGTACTAGCAAAGAAACATGCTATTATTTCAAGTATAACTAGATTAGTTACCTATAAAGGGACTACTAGAAGGCTAAGAAGTTAAAAGATAGTCCTAGAGTAGCAAAAGCTATTAAGGAAATAATATATTTAGACTTAGGAGAGGTTAAAGATAAAGAGGACCCTTCTAACTTAGGAAATAAATAACCCTAGTGCGAAATTAGGTATTAGGGATAATAGAGGAAGAGCAGGCTAGTTAGGAATAGTTCTAGTTAGAATATAATATAAGCAAGCCTTCTATAATATTAGTAGTTAGAGTTAATAAAGGTACTCCTACTAATGCTTTAATAGACTATAGATATAATATCTATATAATAGTAAACTACTAGTATGCCCGCTGCCTCTATTTACTATATATCGACTACTAAGCGTAGTAATTACGAAGCTTTGCTAATAACTTAGCTTAAGCTATAGCAAAAGGCATAGCTATATTATACCTCGAGATTAGTAGCTATATAAAATAACTCTTTGCTTATATAATAAAAGGACTAGATATTAACCTCTTCTTAGGGAAGCTATAGATAGAATAAAACTATATTATTTATAATATAGTAGAGAAGTAGGTATACTATAGGAAGGTAGGGGTTATTATTACCCTTTAAGGATAAGAAGAACCTCAGAGAGTAAGGGAGATATAGTAAGCCTATTAACTTAACGCTACCTCGTTTATAGCGATCTACTAGAGGGTTAATAAGAATTAGCTATCTAGGTTAGAAGTAGGAATATAGGTAGTAAGCCTAAGGGATATTAAAAAAGCGCTTAAAATAAGGAAACTAGAAGAATATTTAGAGAAACTATTATAATATATTTATAATAAATTTATAGAGCTTTTCGAGCTAGCTAAGTTATACCTCCTACTCCTAAGTTATCCTAGTATAGATTATAAAATCCACCTCGAGTATAATACCTCTAGCTAAGAGGCGCCCTTACCCTAGGGACCCCTTTATAGTATATTAAGAGAAGAGTTATTAGTATTAAAAAAGATGCTCACGGACCTGCTTAATAAGGGCTTTATTTAAGTAAGCAAGTCTCTAGCTAATATACCCATACTTTTCGTTAGAAAGCCTAGCAGAGGATTATAGTTCTATTATAACTACTAAGCGTTAAATATAATTATAAAGCGAGACTACTACCCCCTACCCCTAATCTAAGAGACCCTCTAGAGGGTTAGTTTAGCAAAGTAGTATATTAAACTAGATATAATAGCAGCTTTCTATAAGATTTAGATAGTAGAAGAGCACTAGGAAAAGACCGCCTTTTATATATAATATAAGCTCTTTAAGTAGCTAGTCTACCTATTTAGATTAAGCAGAGCCCCTATAATATTCTAATAATATATTAATAGCATGCTCTAAGAATTCCTTAATAACTTTATAATAATATATATTAATAATATATTAGTTTATAGGAGCAGCTCCCGAGCGGACTATAAGTAGAAGGTATATAAGGTTCTCTAGGCCCTCTAAGAGGCTAGTCTTAACCTCGACCTAGTAAAGTATAAGTTCTCTATAAAAATAGTAAAATATATAGGATTTATCCTAAAAAGTAGGCGAGGGTATTACTTATAATATAGAGAAAGTATAGGTAATTATTAAATAAGAAGTATTTACTTTAGTAAAAGGGTTGCAAAGTTTCCTAGGGTTTGCTAACTACTACTAAATATTTATATTAGAGTACTTAGGGGTTATAGAGCCCCTTACCCTCCTAATAAAGAAGGGAGCGCTATTTATCTAAAGTAAGGAATAAGAAGATATATTCTAGGCGCTTAAACGCTGCTTCTAAACCGCTCTAGTACTTCGCTATTTTAACCTATAAGCCCTAATTATTATTAAGATAGACTGCTCGGGGTTCGCTTTAGGGGGGGTGCTAACTTAAGAAGATATATAAGGATAGCGCTACCCCGTTGCTTTCTATTCGCAGAAGCTAACCCCTACTTAATATAACTACCTAATCTATAATAAGGAGCTATTAGTAATAATTACTTATTTAAATATATAAGATACTAAGCTAAGAAGCTACCCTAGGTTTAAGGTTCTTACTAACTATAAGGGCCTCGAATACTTTATATAAAAGTAATATTTAATAGAATACTAAAGTTATTAGGCGGAGTAGTTATTAAGGTATAATTTCTACTTAGAATATTAACCTAGTCGCCTAGTAGCTATACTTAATATATTCTTATGCTATAAATAGGATGCCCCGAAAGGATAAGAGGATAAATAAGAGAAAGGGAGGGTAATATAGATAATCCCTAACTCTACCCTAGGTAAGGTAAGGAGGATAGCAATAGTTAAAGCCCTTATTATAATAGTATTTAAGGATCTAGCCCTTTAATATATATAAAACGAAGCTTAAGCAGAAGATAACTAGTACTAAGGGGCTTATTCTATAGTAAAAGGGAGCGACTAAAGCTTCCCTCCCTAGCTAGGCCTAAAACTATAGATTACTAAGTATAGCGTTAATACCCTTAGCTAATTAATATTCAGAGATTAAATCTAGGTACTAGGGTTAATAGATAAAAACTACCCTTAGAACGTGCTTTAAATATAGTTAATTTAGAAGTATTATAACTTAGTAATAATAAGCTACCCTAGTTAGAATAACACCCTATCTATCCTAGCTTAGCAATACTTCTAGCTAGGGTAGTCCTCTGTAGTCTGCTAGTTTATAAGAAATTACAATAGCTACGGGCGTGGAACGATTTAGTAATAAGTAAAACGCGGGCTTCTTTAACCCTTACTAATAGTAGAATAGCTATATTATGATCTTACTATAGATTTTATTATAGACCTCCTATATATAATAAAAATAGGGTTGAGATACCTTTAGGTAATAATTAATAGGCTCTCTAAGATAATAACCCTAGAAGGGATACCTTCGATAGATATAGAAATATATATAGAACGCTTTATAAACTACTACTACTAATTTCACAGTATACCAAAGTTAATTATTAGTAATAGGGGTAGTAACTAGACGAGTTAGTTCTAGCGTTAGTTCTATATGCTTATAAAGATTAAATAATATTTAAGTACTGCCTTTTACCTATAGATAGATAGAGTAATAGAATATTTTAATCAAGAGATCTAGGTAGTCCTATAAATAATAGTTAACTTCGCCTTAAATAACTAGGAGGTTTACTTACCCTCTATTTAACTAGCGATTAATAGCTATAATATAGCTATAATAGGAGTAAGCTTATTCTTCTTTACCTATAGATACTACGTCGACCTAGTGCTAGTAGTATAGCCTACGCTAGAGCTATTAACCTCATGCGAGTTAGCTACTAATAAGTTCGTTAGTAAACTGAAGTTAATTATAGAGTTAGCCTAAGTAGCTATTACTATAGCTTAATAGACTATAGAATAATTAGTAAATAGTAAAAAGATGCTAGTAGAATGCTATAAAGTAGGTAATAAGGTCTAGCTATTACTATCTAACTTCTATATAGAAAGACCCTATAGGAAGTTAGACTAGCTATACCTAAAATACGAAGTAACTAGGATAATCTTACTAACTATAGTCGAGTTAAACGTTCTAGGTAAGGTCTATAACTAATTTCATATTAGCTTGCTATACTATGCTACGAATAACCCCCTCCTAGGCTAAGAAGTTAATAATCTCTAACTACTCCTGATTTTTAAAGATAGAGAGGATAAATAAGAAGTTAAGTCTATTCTAGCTATATGCTAGAAGTATATAGGTAGGGGCAGGCGTTATAAGTTATTAGTTAAATAAATAGGGTATAATTAGCTTACCTAGGAGCTCTTATAATCGCTCTAAGATAAGTAGGTAGTAGATAAGTATAAAGAAAAGTATAGCTTAATAGATAAGAATAATAGCAACCCCTAGTATATTATACTATAAGCTAGGTAGTAGTTAATAAGTAGGGGTAGGATAGAGGGATAGTAGCTAGGTAATTTATAATTAGAGGAGTAAGTAGAAATAGGAGGCTCTATTATAGCTTAAGGCTATAGGGAGGTAGAATAGGACCTAAGTAGGCCCTAAGTAGGTAGAAAGTAGGTAGATAATAGGTAAGTAGAAACTATAGACCTAGGAAGATAACCCCTTATTCCTCCTACTCTTTATAAATAGTAGTAATAATATTAGTAAGCTAAGAAAAGGGGTTAGATTATTAGGAATAGAAGAAAGGTAGGAATAGGATAAACCTTGCAAAGGACTTTAGCTATATCTAGATAAGCTTAGGTGAGATAATATAGCTATATCTTATTAGGCTTAACTAAGAGGGAAAGCAAGGTAATAGTAATAATAGAGGTATTAAGGATAAGAGTAGCTAGAGAACTAGTAGAAGGTATAGGGGAGGTATCCGACTTAATAGCAGCCTTAGTAGCATACTTTATAATAATATAAGTATAGACCTCGTAGTTCTAAATAGAAGTAGTATAAAGGAGTTCTATATAAGCCTCGATCTATATAGGGAGCTATAACTATTAGTAATAACCCTGAAATATAGGAATAGCGGAGTCTTACTAAGGTCCTCTTATTAAGGCTATAGCAAGTAAGGTAATCTTAGCTAAGAGAAGTAAACTCCTCCTAGTAGTAAACTACGCTAAGGTTGCTCTAGTAGAACGTTAGCTCTATAGAGAAGGAATAGTAAGGAAGCGATACCTATATTAATATAGGCAGACTTAATAGCCTCGTTAGAATAGTAGATATAATAGATAATATTACTTATAATATAGTTAGTCTTATAATAGTTAAAGGGTAATAAGATAGCATACCTCGCTTAATAATATTATAATAAGCTATAATATCGCTAGGCTTCTTAGCCTTAGCTATAGCAGATATATACTTTAGGTAAGGGACCTCGTGAAGAGGTCCCTAGGTCTTATCCTAGGGGATACTGCTAAAGACGAGCTAGTATAGATAGGGATCCTAGTAGAATATTAGAAGAATGCTAAATAAGTAGGAATTAATATATTATAAGGGGCTCCTAGGCAATAGGATATATTAGGAGGGGGTAGTTAAGGTACTTATATAGCTCCTAGCTAGCTAGGGTATAGAGTAGATTATCTATAAGATCGAAGTTATTAGGGGCGGTCTCCTTATAGTTAGAGAGGCTAGTAGAAATAGAGTAGTTAGAAGGCGGGCCCTTAATAGGAGGAGGAGACTCTATCTCCTTATTAGAGTTAGGGAGGGGCTATATAGGGTTAATTATAGCGAAACTATAGGGAAAGAGCAAGTAATAACTTATAGGGGGTGCTATTATAGAAGCAAGGGAAATTAGATTAATTAGATCTGCACGAGTTAGTAACTAATAGGGGTTCGGATATAATAAACTTATACTAATACGGACTAGGAATATACTAAAAACGCTACTAAAATAATAATTTATTAGCTAAAATAACGTTATAATTAATTAATTAACTTATACTAATATAGGTTAATAGGAGGAGGAAGAAAAAAAACAAAGCAAACTAGGGGTATAAAAAATTATATTATTATAATTATTTGCTTATAGAGTGCGGAGTAGCTAGCAGCCTGGATTAATATCGCTCTAGACTAGCCCTTAGCCTATGCTTAAACCTGCTACTTATATAAGGGCTAGGAGGAAGGGGGGGGGTATATATTATAGGCTATGCTATAGCTAGCGTCTAGGCGGTGCTATAGACCCTAAGAATTCTACCCTTAATAACCGCTCTTGCTTAATATTCGCCCTATATCCGCTTTTTTATTGCATGGGGAACTTCCTAGAAAACTTCCCTTCCTTAGCTTAGATTACTATAATTGAGGCACCCCTAAGTTGAACAAACCCGGGCTAGCCCCTCACAAAGATAAGCTCTACTTATTACTTAAAATATAGGACTTTAATAATATAAAAGATATTAAGGATATAAAAGCACCTAATAGAGATTACTATCTAGTTCTACTAGTAGCTAATATAGTATTCTTCTATACTACCCCTATTATAACCTATTAATATAATATATATAAGTAAGAATTTTCCTTAGGTAACTAACTATTTCGATATCTATATAACTAGTATTAAGTATTAATCTAATAATATACTCTATTAGTTACCTAATTTAGATATAATATACTAGAAACCCATACCCTAGCTAATATTAATTTGGTAATTAATAAGCTTCTTAACTCTAAATCTAATATATAATAGTAGAAAAAACATTAATTTAATAATATTAACCCTATAACTGAGGTCTCTATAGATAAATAACATAACTATCTAGATCTAATATAGGCTATAATTCCTATTATTACTTCTATAGTAAATATACCTAAAGATATTAGAACTAGTTTTAAAGCCTAATAATATACCTACTTATATATAATTATTATAACCTCTTTTAAAAATATAATAAAATAAGAAGTAAATAGTAATATAGGATATAGCTAATTACTAATAAACTAATAATAGCTTAAGAAATAGTTTCTATAATTATAAATTAGAAAATAAGTATAACTACTTATAATATAAGGTACTAGTATAGACTATTATTCTAGTAATACATATATTATTTTTCCCTTTTATATTTATAATCTAGCTAATAGTTATCTAATCTTTATATATTTTAAGCAAGAGGTTTCCCTAATAAATAGTCTCTAAGCTAATATACTAATTAGTATTAATATGTTAATCCCTAAGAAGATTAATTTTAAGCTATTAGAACTTATAGCTTATATTAACTTATATAAAATTATAATACTAATTAGAAGTAAACTTAGAACCTAACTACTAATTAAGGTAACTATCTAATTAGCTACTATAATTATATTATAACTAAAAATAACTACCTTATTGCCTATTATATATTATATTTAAGATATTATAGAAGACCGCCTATTTAAGCTAGTATTTTTTAATAGATTCTCTATATATATATTACTAGCTAATTATAATATCTACTATATGATTATAACTAATAAGTCTAATAAACCTATCTTTAACCCTTATAATATATAAGTTAGGATATTAATATTACTTAATAATAAAGTATATTACTAGAACGTTGCTAAAGATATAGTAAATATAGTAGTAAGTATAGGTAATATATCTAATACACTCTTTAGAGAATACCTATCTAGTTTTAAGGTAGTTAAAGCTAATAACCTAGAAATAATATATAAATATATGCTAGGGATAATAGTTTAGAATAGTAATAATAGAGCTAATAGCTTGTTATAAGTTTTAGATAAGTTTACTGATAGATTCTAGGATACTAGCTTTATTAACTTCCTATAGAACTAATAGCTCTAAGTACTACTAAAATCTAGTTAGGAAAACTAGCTCCTTAAAATATAAAAGATGTATAATATTAGCATACCTAAACGAGAAGTAGTATAAGATATAGTAATAAAATTATAATAATAGGGATAGTTATACTATATAATAAAATAGGTATTATTCTTATTTCTAGTATTCGTAGTTTAGCGCGAAGTTAATAGGAAGTAGAAGAAAGGATATATAGTTATTAATATCTAAGCTCTAAATAAGATTACTCTACCTAATAGCTACCCTATATAGTTATAAGACGATATTATAGCTATAGCAAAAAGTAAGAAATATATTATTATTCTAAATATAAGTTTATTCTACTATAAATAGTAAGTTTATTTAGAATTGAATAGCGCTTTTATAATTATTACCCCTAATAGCTAATATACCTTTAACTATATAATTATAGGGTATAAGGATTCTAATACTTATATCTAATAGTAAATAGACATCTTATTTAATAGTACTAGTATTAGTCTTTTTATAATAATATGGTTTTTATATCTAATATATATGAATACTTAGCCGACTTATAATAACTACTATTACTCCTTAGATTAAGAAATATTAGTATTAGACCCTCTAAGACTTATATTACCTTTCTTAGTATAATATTACTAGGATAATATATTAAAGCTCTTAGTTTAGCTATAACTATAGAGAAACTAAATATAATAAAACAAATTAAGTACCTAATAACTTTATATAACCTCGAAATATTTATTAGATTTTATAGTTACCTCTAATATAATATCCCTAGATATTTAGAGATTATTAAACTAATTAAATAATATAACACTAAACTTCTTAAATAATAAATGAATAAGGATAGTCTATTTTACTAGTAAAGACCTTAGATAGAAAGAATAGGTATTAATAATTAACCTAGCTCTAACTAATATAGAATAATTATTATTTAAATTAATTAAGACTACTCTATTATAATATATTAAAGTTTATTACTTTAACCTAATTAAATTATTATTTGTTAACTTTAATATATTAGCTACTAGGATTAGAGTAATAATATATTATATTAACCTAATACTCTATAATATATAATAAATAACTAAGGAAAAGTAATAATAGTACTAGTCTAAATTACTATTTAACTAATCTCTTATTTATTATAAATACTCTCTTATATTAAGAAAATATATTAGCTAACTAAAATAGAGACCTTAGGATTTATTTAGGTCCTAAAAAAGTATAAGTAGTAAATTATAGCTTCTTAATACCTAATATATATTCTTACTAACTCCTTAGCTATTCTTAGATGATTAAGATAGACTAATATTATACTTATAGTAGTAGCTAGTATTAACAATAAGAAACTAGTAAGAGCTATAGAATATACTAGCTAGTTTGAACTAGTTATTATTTATAAGCTTAGTAAAGAATGTATTATCCCTAATACCTTATCTTAACTCCTAACTAATAGGGGTAATAATAACCTAGAACCTAATTATAATAGACTTAATATCCTCCCTAATAATATACCTAAGGAATAGGCTATATAAGTATAAGTATAGTCCGCGTTTATTACTAATAGTAATCTAGCCTTATACTAGCTATAGTACCTAATAATAAGTAAATGTATACTAGACCTAACCCTACTAGCTACTTAAGATAATACTAGTATAATATTACTTAGTATTAACCCTAACTTCTATAAGAAGATAGCTTAGATACTAATCTAACTTAATATTAACGACTATCTTAGATATAATATAAAAGGACCTAGCTCTAGAATATAATAATAAAGCTAATTTATTTTTTAATATATATAATAGCCTTATATATAAAATAATACTAGGTATATATTACTAATTATATATTCTATAGAACTACTAAGTAGATATCTTCTATATTATTTATAGTAATAATTATATAGGATATAATAAGTTAATCTACTCTCTAGTAAAATACTTTATCCTATACCTTACCTAATAACTAAAACGATTCCTTATAGGATATCCTAAATACTTAATATATAAGGTCTATACCTACTAATTATATAGTAATATATAGCTAGTTCTACTACCCTTATACCTATATTATATAATTACTATTAACTTTATCCTAAGCTTATTTATAATAAGGAATAGATATAATTATACTATATTAGTTACTAATAAATTCTCTAAATAAATCAGCTTAATACCTAGGAGAAAAACTAATATTACTAAGTAATAAGTAGATAGATTACTAGACTTCTTACCCTATAATAACTAAGGTCTCCCTAAAGTTATACTTAGTAACTAAGATATAAAATTTCTATTTAATATATAGAAATATATATAGATATAACTTAGAATAAATCTATTATATTTTATAGCTTACTATTTATAAACTAATAGATAGAGCAAGCGAACTAATCTAATAATTAAACTTTGCTCTATAGATTTATATTATAGCTATAGATAATTCTTATATATAAGATAAGGTACTACCTAGATTTTAATTTAAAATTAATATTTTAAAATCTATAACTATAGGATAAACTCCTAATAAGGTTATACTTAGTTTTACTCTAAGTAATATCATAAACCTTATTACTAGTTATATTAACTATATTCTAGCTAGCCTATATATTTAATTACTAGTATATAATATAATAATAATAATAGTAATATAAACTAAGTCTTATTATAATAAGAAATAATTACCTAAGTTCTTTAAAGTAGGATAGAGGGTAATATTATAACTATATTATAGGTACTTAAACCCCTAAGCTAATTCCCTTACATACAAATATAAATAATAATATACTAGGCTATATATAATATTAGAGTGAGTAGGATAACTAGTATATTAACACTAACTACTAAATTATACTAAGATATATAATATTATATCTATTAACTATCTAGAACTAGTATTACTAATAATCTAGAATTAGTATTACTAATAAATATTTTTGAGAGATAACTACTATACCTAGGACTAATAATTCTAACTAATATTCCCTAATAAGTTATATAATCCTATATTATAAAAGCTAAAATAACTTAATACCTAGTCTAACCTACTAGATTAAGTAATAAATATAAATAGTAAATAACTTTAAATAGATATATCCTTATAATATGAACTAACAGACTAGGTATTAAATACTTTATTTAGACTAATAACTTAGAATTTTATAAATAGATAGCTTAACTAGGTAGAGATATTTCCTAATTCCTATATACTTTCTATAAATTAAAACGAATTTAATACTTAGAACTTTTATACTTACCCTCCCTATATAATTCCTCTACAATTGTAAAGCTATATTATTTAAATTTACTAAATCTATTATTTCCTCTAAAATCTTTCCTTACTCCTATATAAATTCGTTAATAAATCCCTTACTTATTAACTTTAAAATAACTTCTCTATTTTGTAAAATATTATATTTAAATAATAATATATATAATATATATTATAGCTAATATACCTAACCTTGATAAGAGTAAGGATAACTTAGTTACTAATAAATTTATTTAATAAGTAATAACCTAATAAGATAATTATTAATAAGACTACTAAGCTTAAAAAGGAGCATATTAATAATAATAAATCTAAGGAAGCTATGCTTAATATTATTATAATCAAGGGAATTAAGAAACTATAAGATAAGATAAGTAATAATAATATAAGTAACCTTAATACTAATATAAAGTTAGCTTTATCTAGCTTAGATATTTCTCTATAAGAGGATATTTATAATTATATAAATAAGGATAAGTAGAATGCCTTTATTACTAATAAGAATAATATAGAAAATAACTATAACTAATATAAGTATTAATAGAACTAACTTAAGTATTAATAATAATAACTCCCTAAGTATAACGCTAGAGATACTTAAGATAGTACTAATATTATCTCTAATACTCCTAATTAGGATATTACTAATTATAATATAAAAGGGAGTATTAAAGCGGGAAAATATAAATGTTATAAGCTAAATATAAGTATAATTAAGCCTACATAATCTAAGAAGATAATCTAATATCTAAGATCTAAAAAATCTATATAGGTTCTATTATTAGCTGATAAAGGACTAAGATTAAAGTATTGTTAAGAATTAAAATTTATTATATTTAATAGTAATACTAATTAACCTAATTAATAAGCTCTTTTTAATTATATTATAGACGTTTTCGATTATAACTATAAATATATTATATTCTTACTATCTAAGAAACTATTAATCTATAATATACCTTATAATAAAATTCTAGAATTAATTAATATAAATAAGGACTAGTTAAGCTACTTTATATATAAATATATTAATAAGTTCTTAAAATAGGGAAATAATCTAATAATTACTAATATTTCTATCTTAATAGTAATCTATAAAAGCAGGCTACTTATAAAAAGAAAATAATCTCTAAATAAAAGTTAAACTATTTAAACTATTTAAGATATATTTACTCTATTTAATAAAGTTAGAGCTAGACTAGTCTATAATAATCTCCTAATTCTATAATAAGTTAGATTAATATATAATTAACCTAACCTAAATTATAGCTGAACTATTATAATTAATAATAATAATAATACTATCTTATAGGACCCTAGTATTATTAGTAATAAGCCTAATATAACAAGTAATACGTTAATAACTTATAACTTAATTAATAATTATAACTTATTTAATATAGATAATTTAACTAATAGTAATATAATACTATAATATTCTATCTAGCTCTAGAGTAATAGCTATATTATAATATATAATTATACTACTTAAACTTATAATAATAATATTATACCTAACTAAATAGATAAACTTACTTTAATCTAGCTAATAATAATAAAAAAATTATCTCTAACTACTAGAGTAATATAATATTCTTAATAACTGTAAATACTGGGATAGATAACTTAATAGCTTTTATAAATATAAATAAAAGTAAAACTATATATAATAAAGTAACTTTTATATTTTCATTCTATATCATAAGTTTATATAAGTATCTATTTGTTATAAATTAATAAATTGCATATTAACCTAATAAAAAGGTACTATAAAATAGGAGGATAATATAGGTTTATAGAAATAGTTTTGTAGAAATTTAAAAATAGCTATAGTTACATAATAAGAAGGAGTATTAAGAATAATATACTTTTTTCTTATTTTTTAAGTAGGTAGATTACTATATAATAATATACTTGGACCCTATATAGGGAGGTCCCCGCTAGGTAGACTAGAGAATATAAGAACTTATATAATACATGACCCGACCCCACCTGTGGTAGCAAACAGGGTTAGATCCCTACCTGCCTCACCCCGCTGTGCATTCTCCCTCTAGGAGCCTAAGCCCTAACTTACTTTTACGCTAGTGAATTTCGCTCCCGTCCTCTTCCCTTCACCAAGTGGTCCCCCCTCCTCCAAGTCGCGTCGTCCACTGCACTATCCTCACTTCTGAGGCCCACTCTTTTCTTGCTTCCCGCCCCTGATGACTTGTCAACCTGTACCTGTACCTTACATATCACAAATACGACCATTGGCTGCTAGGTATGGATACAGGGGTATTTGCTCTATACTGCATAGTACTGAGTGAGCAAGCGGACGCTTCCACTCATCTTTCTTTCTCCTTCGAATTTGCCAGCCTACCTATGTTCTTTCTATCCTGGTCAATTTCCCAATCATATCAAAAAACCGGCAGTCAGCGACTACTACCAACAGCCAAAAGGCGACCAGACATCCAATTCAATCCATTTTCATATCGGACCCTTCCCAGCGCGCCTCAACTTGCTCGTGCACGGAAGCACGCAGAAGGGATAACCCAGAAGGACATGCCAAAAAGCCGGACCTTGGAGCCCCAAATCCCTTCGTAGTCGCATCGGCCTCTACAGTCCGCATCTATTACCTCCCTACCTGGCCTACCTAGCTGCAGTGTTTGCTGGGCTTTCACTGTCAGGTAAGGTAGCTACGTTTACCCTCATTTCTTATCTCTCACCTCATCTTACCCTTTTGCTGCATCTCGATCATTTGTCTCTTTCTCTCTCTATACTTGCACTCAGCACACGCTTCCTTAGGAAAGTCGTCTCATCGTTCTCACCTCATTCGCATTTCACACTCATTTTTTTCTTTATTCACACACCCCACACCCACTCCCAAGGACAGGCGCCAGGGCTCCCCCCCCTTTTTATTCCCCAGGGGACAGATGCGTGATCCGTCCATCCCCATCCCAGTGCGCACACCGAAACAGCTACAACTGGCCCTCCTGCAGCAGACAGCGAATCAGGACTGGGACCGTTGCCATTGCTGGGCTTGCTCGTCCTTCCCTGTTCCTGGTGTCGCTGTCACTGGGAGAGAACCACCGAGAGGGAGAGTTTGAGGGACGTGGACGTGGTCTTACGGCCGGCCCTACTCTGCTCTGCTGTGCTGCTGCAATACCAAAGCTACAGCTATCTGGTCAGACTGTCATAGTCTCGCCCTCATCTGCATTACCACCCTCAGCTGACCCTACCTTGGGGTACCTCCTTGCTTGTCGGATTCATACGGTACGGATTCCCTTACCTGGTCAGAGAAACTGCTGCTCCTGGTCCTCCTTTTTGGCGCTCCCACTGTTGCCTGTCACATCCTCTCCTACTAAAGCATATGCCGCATTGTATCGCCTCCAAGGTTCTGAGCCGGGCCCCCAAATCTGCTATTTTAGCTCAGCTACCCGCAAGAAGCACTTAATCTCCTGCCATGGGTCGCAAGCATGCACCACAGCCGCTGACGCTGTCTGAATCTCAATCCCCCGGCCAGCAGCCTGAAGATGTTCCGCGCTCTGCTGAAACCCTCGCCTCTACCGTTCCTCCAAGCGCTGGCTCCAAATCGCAGTCTTCTCCCAGATCTCCGCGCTCTCCCTTTAGGTTCACTCCGAAAAGACCCAGTGCCAGTCGCAAACAGTCTCTGCAGTTGACTGACGAGCATCGAAACTTTGACGACGACGACGACGTCGACGACTTTCAGCAATATCCGCCCATCTCATCTGCCCTGCACCGCGCGTCCGAAGACACGCCCCCTCGCCAGCATCACCAACACCACCCCATCAGCCCCCATTCTCAGCACCGCCTCGACAATCCCTCCCCGGCCGGCTCCAACAGCAAGGCTTCCAAGGGCGGCTTCTTCTTCAACTTTACAAAGGCCTCCAAGTCGTCCCATTCTCTCGCCTCTTCGCCCTCGCCATCTCACCACCACCATCAACAGCAACCATCGCGCCAGAACCACCATCAGAATCCGATCCAGAACCCTAACTCGAGGGGCGAAACTATGTCGAGGGGTCCCGACAGTGCTCCTCCCATGAGCACCCAACCCACCCAACCTTCAGGTACGAGGATAAGTTTCCTTCTTGAGACCGCCGTGTCCCACTGCCTGTGCAGCCGGGGCCCACCACCTGATCCATTCCCCGTTTCGCCTATCGTGAGACCACTTCTTCAGCCGCTAACCCTTCTACCATTATATCAGCGGATGCATCCTATGCTGAGAACGCCGTCCAAAAGCCCGCACCCACCCTGCCCTCCAGGTCCGACGTGTCAATAGCCTCCACCGCCGACTACGACCCTTCCGCCGCCCAGACCTCGTCGAAAAAGGGCAAGTCGAAGCCGTTCGGTCTCCTGAGCCGCAATAAGTCGCTCCGCGACAAGGACCGCGACAAGGACGGCTCAACCTCCAGAGACAAGCAGCCCAGCCCAGTGCCTATAACGATCAGCGAACCCGAGCCATCGCACATTCCCTCCGATCTGAACAACCCGCGCAAGGCGTCGGCACCTGCACCGGTCACTGACAGATCAATTAAGGAGATGGTGAATTCTACTGTGCGAAACCGCTCAGAAGACCGCGGGTCGCCCCGAGATATGGGCAGCAAGGAAAGCCAGAAGGAGAAGGGGCACAGGGAGAACCCGAAAGAGAGGGCAAATAAGGAAAACCAAAGAGAGAAGGAACACCACCCTCGGCAAAACTCGTCTTCGCAAAATGGCGGCTTCTTCGGTGGCCTCAAGAGTGGCAGAGACATGATCAGCAACCGCCTTTTTGGAAAGGGCAGTCGCAGCGGCAGCACGACAGAAAGGGAGCCAGTTATCGACGACGAGCACTATGTCCTCAAGACCATCAACCTGCCATTGGTAGAACAAACACGCCGCACACGGATTTCGAAGCGTTTGGAGGATTCTAGGGACAAGACTGAGTTCTGGATGCCAGCATTCCCATGGCGCGCAATCGACTATTTGAATTACAAGGGTTGTGATGTAGAGGGTTTGTATCGTGTGCCAGGCAGTGGGCCACAGATCAAGAAATGGCAGAGGAGATTTGACGAAGGTTCGGCTTCCCAGTCATTCTGGCCGTTGCTTGACTAACTAAGCATTCATCAGAGTATGACGTCAACCTATTTGAGCAGCCGGACTTATACGATATCAACATCATTGGTTCTATGCTCAAGGCTTGGCTGCGAGAGCTGCCCGACGAATTATTCCCCAAAGAGGCACAAGAGCGAGTCGCAAGAGAGTGTGCCGGTTATGAGACGGTCCCTCCGCTCCTAGTGGAAGAACTTTCGAACTTGTCGCCCTTCAATTACTACCTGCTCTTCGCCATCACCTGCCACCTCAGCCTTCTTTTGGCGCATTCCGACAAGAACAAGATGGACTTCAGGAACCTTTGCATTTGCTTCCAGCCTTGCATGAAGATCGACGCCTTTTGCTTCCGATTCTTGGTTTGCGACTGGCGAGACTGCTGGAAGGGCTGCAAGAACGAGGCGAGGTACATCGAGCAGGAATACTCACTCTTCGACCAGCCGCCCCCGAAGGGCTTATCAGAACCGCGCAAACCGTCAAAGGAGAACACGATACAGGAAAGCACGGTGCAAGAAGAGTTTTCAATTACTGTTGAGAGAGCAGGCTCATCGTCGGACAACAGCAGCAAGCACTCAAACGCGAGTACCGAACAGCCTACCAAAGACCGACGACTAAAAAAAAAGCCCCTCCAACTCTCTGAGTCCAACGGCAGCGTCGCATCAAACACGACAGCATCGACAACTTTGACGATCGACAACAGCGGTCGCGATGCGCCAAGAGGCTCAAATGACTTGCGGCCTCTGTCACCTATCAAGCCTCTTTCGCCGCTTGGCTTCTAAATTACAGTTTGACTACCAACGTTTCCTTTCTTTCGAGTGGAGGAAGCAGTTGTATCAATGCCACTTCACCGACGACGACATTACGCCGTTAACGACTTTCGTTTTCTCTTTCGAGCGCTTCCGGCCCCAAAACTTTTGAACTGCAGTCGGGCAAAAAGCCTGCTTGACGGGCTGCCTGGAGATGACAATTGGGGTCCGTTTCCTTTGCACACAGCATCATGCTATTTGGTATACCCCAGGGCATCGAATCGTATCACAAAAGCCTTCGATTTTATTCCTTTTTAGGAAACTGCGTTGGTCGATTTTTGCATCAACGAGCAGTCCTCGAATCCGGTTTGTCATGTGGGATTTGCACTCTTGGCAAGCCGGAGTTGGGTACCTAATTTTCTTCTTCAATGCGCTCTTGTGAGGTGCTACGAATCTAGCGATGTTTGGTCTTTGGTAGCATAGCAGGCAAGGATGAGCAAGGAGCATTCACGAATGCCAGCTGAGGGGGGATTGGGTCACAGCTCACGACAAATACGAGGAAGGGGAAGGTGGGATCTGTGTACAATATGACGGGTTTTGTATGTAGCACGGAGACGACTGCGGCAAGCGAAGTCCGCAGTGGAAATGAAGACCAACCCATTCCAAAGAGTTCAACAAACCGAAGCTTTCAGAGCCGCAATCCTGGCTCGTAAAGCCGTTCCATTCCTTTTGAGAATCCGACGCCCAAGCATACAGACTGGATATGAATAAACCTAACCACCGTGAAAACGCCGTGACCATGCCAAAATCTAAAGCATTATAGACCCTCCACCATCGTCTACTACCCTCTATCGCTTGCCGGCCGCATCGCGCTGGTTCTTCCTCATTTTCCTCTCGTTGCGCTTGATCCTCTCCTTTCTTTCCCTCCGCTTCTCGCCCTGTAGCGTCTGTCCGTCGCGAAGGTTGGCCTCCTTGACGGGGTCGACCTCGGTCACCCAGTCATCCTCGCCCTTCTTGTTCATGCCTTTGTATCCCCACTTGCGCTTCCATTCCTGGGTGTCCTCATCGAAGGCTAAGTTCTTGCGCTGCTCGCGCGTCTTGGGCTTGATGCCGCGCTTGGCAGCGAAGCGCTCCCACTTGGTGGGCTCCTTGGCCTTGGGAACGGGTTTCTCGCGGGGCAGGTCCGTCGAGGGCGGCGGGAGCGTCAGGAGGACGCCGTCGGTGGTGCTCTGCAACGGGCAGGTGGTTAGGAGCTGGTTGATGAGGGCCTGAGCGCCGTCGCGGGCCGTGGCGGCGAGGGATTCCTCGATCGCGGACTTGTCGAGCTCGAGGGGGTTGGGATCGTTGGCGAGTAGAAGGCCCAGGTCAAAGGTATAGGGCGTAGGCTTGTCGACTGCCACAGGCAGCTTGGGGCGCGAAGAAGGAAGCGCCATTTTCTTTTTCTTTGTGTGTGATTTGCTTCGCAAGTTTTTCGCGTGCTTATGTTGCGACGTCTACCCGAAACCGTTGTGACAGGGAAAGGTTGGTGTTCGACTTATTACAGATCGTATCTGATCCAGCAGGTGGGATTGCCTCTTTGGAACTTTTTTTCTCTGCTGGAAATTTTGGCGGAGAGCGATAAGCAATTCGGATCAACTACCCCCGCAATGCCGGCCAGCAGCGCGGCCAATCAGCAACCCAATTGGCTGAACAAATCTCCAAACGCAAGGGGGGCGTGCCTCTAACGTACCTAAGAATTAAGAACTTTTTGGAGCTCGGGGACAGGACATCGCACGACGACATATCTCAAGGGCGGACTCGACGAGCTGCCTCTGACGGAACAGACCCAGAACTTCGAGTCTCGGATGGCCACATAACGGTACGGGCTCGATCGACATCACACCCAGCACACGCAGCAGCCCGGGCCCGCCCCCTGGAGACACACAATGGCCTCCGCCAACTGCGCGCGGTGCCTCACCCGGCCCACGACGGCCGCAAGAGCGGCCCGGATATCGCAACGCATCGTCCCCGTTATCACCTCCTACGTCGCCGTCGCTGCCGTCCCGTCAGGCACTGCGCCCTTCTCGACCTCCACTGTCAACGCCGCCGGCGCCCCGACCCAAAGGGTGCAGTACTGGGGAAAGCACATCCGACGCGGCAAGATCAATCAGAACGCCAAGAAGAAGCGGGACAATATCCGAGTGAAGAAGCCCGCACCCGGGGAGCGTAAGGCGTTCCGCAAGCGCATCACGCTGAGCAACAACAATGCGCTCCTCGTCGAGGGTCTGCAGGAACTGTCTGGAGAGACGTTGGCTTCGGCCGAGGCCAAGGGTACCATGGTCGGTCTGCCGGATAAGCTCGTCGATCAGCTCCGTGCGCTCGAGGCGTTCAAGACGACACAGTGCTGGGGACTGTTCAGGAAGCCACATGTGCTTGTGAGAGAGGAGACGGTGAAGCTTGCGAAGAGGCTGGACAGCGCTGTCAAGGAGAAGCAGACGATGAGGATGGTCTTGACCGGTGACAAGATTGGGGGTAAGAGCATGCTGCTCCTGCAGGCCATGGCTCATTCTATGTTGAACAATTGGGTTGTCATCAACATCCCGGAAGGTATACTCATTCACACCATTGAACAAGAGAAACATTGCTGACAGGCCCTGCAGCCCAAGATCTCATCAACGCCAACACCGACTACAGCCCCATCCCCAACACCAAGCCCGTCCAATTCTCCCAGCCGACATACTGCTTCGACCTCCTCCAGCACATCGTCAAGGCCAACGGCAACGTCCTCAAGCAGTACAAGGCTGCAAAGGAGTACCCCGAGCTTCTTCACGTGCCCAAGGACGGCACCCTCTACGACATCGCCAACTCCGCTAAGGAGCCCGACTTCGCATGGCCCGCCCTCCAGGCCCTCTGGTCCGAGCTGACCACCACCCCGGGCGGCCCTCCCGTCCTCCTCGCCCTCGACGGCCTCTCGCACATCATGAACATCTCTGCCTACCGCGACCCCTCCTTCAACCTCGTGCACTCCCACGACCTGACCCTCGTGCGCCTCTTCGTCGACGCCCTGAACGGCAAGACGCCTCTCGCCAACGGCGGCGCCGTCATCGCCGCCACGAGCCGCAGCAACTCGCCTCGGTCGCCCTCGATGGAACTCGCTCTCGCGCAGACCGCCGCGGCCGCCGCGGGGCAGCACGTTCCCACCCCTGACCCATACAAGAAGGGCTACGACGACCGCGTGTACGAGGCTCTCAAGAATGTCGAGACGTTCAATGTTAGCGGCATCAGCCGTGAAGATGCCCGCGCTCTGATGGAGTACTGGGCTGCTAGCGGCATGCTGCGCACGCGCATTGATGCGGGCACTGTTGCGGAGAAGTGGACTATCGCCGGTGGTGGTGTTCTCGGCGAGCTGGAGCGCGCGAGCTTGTTGAACTCGCGTATGCTGCAGTACTGAGAAGAAGAGAGGAAGGTGTTTGGATGGAAATGTGTATACGTGTATCAGTGTACCAAGATGTCGGTATTAGGAGGATAGAAACAAACCTTTGTACTATACTACAATCATCTGAAGTCATGAAAAAGTTCCCAATGTACTTTCAAGAGATCACGGACACGGCACGCTTCTCTTCAGGGAAGTGTGGAGTTAAATAAGACGGACGCCTCGGAATCTCATTGTCTGCTTCATCAGATCGGTCGAGAAGTCTACTACTCCGCCCAATCTGTCTTCTGTCACTTCACCCATGATAATCCCCAACAACGCCAATCCGGAAGGCTTCGTTTTTGCGAAGCCTAATTGCTATGAAGGACAACATTTTTCTTTCAAAGAACACAACGCAACCCTGACAGAACCACCATCGACAAACATTTACGCCCGGTCTGCGTTGGATGTGATGAAGACCAACCTCGTACCGTTGCCGGCAGTTTGCCAGACCTATGTGAGTGTGAATTAGCTATTGTTCCGGAGAAAGTTCGGGTCAACAGAGAAAGACTCACATCAAGCTCGTTGTACTCCTCCAATGCGGTGAGCCATTGGTCTTCGGTGAAACCCTTGGCGATGACACGCTCCTTGACCTTGCGGAGCGACAGTTCAACGCCGAGGTCGTCGTCCTCGTCCTCGGCGTCGTCGGCGCGGCAGGCACCGCTGTCGGCGAGGGTCTTGACGAGGTTGTAGATTCTGCTGCTGGCGTTGAGGCGCGAGCGTCCCGAGTTGCTTTGCTCGGCGACCAGGCTCTCCTTGGAGGCCTCAATGAGACGGAGGGCCTCGTCGACGTCGTCGTGGGTGACTTCGTTGCTGAAGCGCAGACGGGCGAGGGCCTGGGCGAGACGCACGATGCCGAGGAGGGTACGGGCAGTGGTATGGGTGAACTGCTCGCCCTTCTTCTCGGCGCGGCGCTGCTGTTCGCGGATGCGGACATAGGTCTTGGTGAGGTACTCAGAGACGGTGGCGGGGACGGTGGGGCGGTAGGTGCGGGCCTGGGCCACGTAGGAGCGGACCTCGTGGGGGGAGAAGACGACGGAGTCGGTGCCGATGTCCGGGTGCCGCTTGTGCATGTGGACGTAGGTGACATGCTTGGCGAGCTGGGCATCGGTCTCGCGGCTGGGGGTGTCGAGGAGGAGGAACATAATGTCGAAACGGGAGAGAAGGGCGGCGGGGAGGTTGATGTTCTCGACGGGGGAGATGCGGGGGTTGTAGCGGCCGTAGATGGGGTTAGCGGCGGCGAGGATGGAGGTGCGGGCGTTGAGCGTGGTGGAAATGCCGGCCTTTGAGATGGAGATGGTCTGTTGTTCCATGACCTCGTGGATGGCTGTGCGGTCATTGTCGTCCATCTTGTCGAATTCATCGATACAGCAGATACCATTATCAGCAAGTACGAGGGCGCCTCCTTCGAGAACCATTTCGTCGGTGACGGGGTCACGCATGACGGCAGCGGTCAAACCGACGCCACTGGAACCACGGCCAGAGGTGTAGACACCACGAGGGGCAACCTTGGAGATGTACTTGAGCAACTGGGACTTGGCGACACCAGGGTCACCCATGAGGCAGACGTTGATGTCACCACGAATCTTCATACCATCGCCAACTTGCTTGTGAACACCACCGATGAGCAGGAGAAGCAGAGCCTTCTTGACGTCGAGGTGTCCGTAAATTTCAGGAGCGATGGACTTGGCAAGGAGCTCGTAGACTTGGCCGGATTGTCTGTACTGGTCGATGCGGCGGACGAGTTTTGGGTCGACAATCATCTCGGAGTAGGCTTTCTTGTGCTGAACGATGTAGTGCGCCTCCAGATACGTGTCGGTCAGGAGACCAGCCTTCATAGCCTTGAAGCCCGTGTAAGGAGTCGGGAGGAAGATGCCGGAAATGTCGACAACATCACCCGGGTTGACCTTGCGCACAGAGGTGCCGTAGCACAGGACAGTTAGGGTGCGTGGGATTTGACCGATGGGCACCTGCTCGGCGAGCTCCTGGACCTTGACCTCCTGGAAGGGCAAGAACTTGGAGGCTCTTGAAGAGGGGTGAAGCTGGCCCTTGGCCTGGTTTCTTTCGCAGTCCGAAGACGGGCATGCGGTCAAGGGACCGTACGACTTGTCGCTGACCGGCTGGAAGATTTCGCAACCGCATCGGTCGCAAGTGTATGCGCTGACTTGGACGATGGGCTTGACATCTGAAACTCTCGTGGCAATGGCACGGACGGTGATCAAGTGGCCGAGTTTGTCGCCATTGACTTCACGGACAGCAAACGCCTTGACTGGGTGGGTTGGAGTCTCGGATCGGGGCTTGAAGACGAGGGTATAACGGCGAGTGAGCTCGGCGGGAAACTTGTCCTCGGCAAGGGTAGGGTCAGGGACGTTGCCTTCGACCACCTCAGTAGCTGCCCGCTGTATAGCCTCGTTCCTTCTTTGTCTCCGCTCCATGAGCACATCTAGAACATCATCCTTGAAGCTGTACACCGTCAGTCGTCGACCTTTCCCAGTGTTGCTGTGAGGCGTACGTGACATCAGCACTAGGCAAAGGCATGAGCTTATCAATAGCTCTTGACATCAGTTCCACGTAGTGCTTGGTATTAATCTCGATAGATTCGACCAACTTGAGTTCATCGCCGAGTTGTGATTCGAACTGCAAGCGATGTCAGCCCATGTGTAACACGTGGATGAAAAAGTCGGAACTGCGCACAGTTGCTAGGTCGTCCAAATCAACCATAACCTCGTCAATCTTGCGGTCTGCCAGTTGCTGCAGCATCTCTTGATATTTGGGTCCCGGTGCGCTCTTGGCCTGACGGCGAGTCTGGCGTGTATCGTCATCCTCCATCAACTCGTCGTCGCTGAAATCATCTTCGTCTATCGTAATGTTGCCGAGGGCGTGTGCGATCGTCTGCTCGGGCGACGCCTTGAACTCTGACAGGAAGGACTCAAAGGCGGCTTGATGTCAGTTAGTACCGTGTTCCAAAAAAAGCATTGACGAGTCGAGTTGGCAATGCTCGCTTACTCTGCTGCGCTTCATACGCTACCGGCGCCTTGAATTGACGAAGCGCCATGTCGACAGTATTTGTGGGGTCTCAAATGCAGTTGTCCTTCGAAGCTCGATGACTTGTTTTGGCCGGCGCAGATGTAGCTGTGAATGGGGTGTAATTTATTGCTGCGACGGCGGCCGTGAGACGTCTCGGGCTCGGTTCTGCTGCTATTGTCTTCAAGTTTGGCGCCGGGTGGGGGGCTGGGAGCAGAATTGGTGAAAATGATCAATGCGCCAGGGGGAAGACATTGGCCGGGCAAGACGCGGTAGTACGCGCCTTTTCGCGACCCTCGCGTGTCAAGAAGTCCAGTTTAATTGATTTCTCCCCAGCCACATGTGGCACCATGGACCGCTTACAGCCCCCGGGGTCTGGTGAAGGGGGTTCGGGAATGATACGTACCTTTTCTTGCAGTTACCCCGTGTTCGGACCCAATGTGGGTGGAGGTCTCTTCCATGCCGGGAATGCCTCGGCACATGCCTAGGGACATTCTCGGTTCACATCGACCTCCAGCTCCAACAGCTCCGGTCCCGACTACCCGCGCCGCAGCGAATCACGCTCTACGACCAACGCTTCCCTCTGTTTAGAGCGCGCCATTCTTTTGTCCCTTCTCATGGACTGCTGATCTTCAAATTGCTGCCATGGCTCCGAAGCGGAACGCGCAGGCCACTGCGGCGGAGATCTCTCTAGCCCATCTCAAGACTTGCTTGGTCAACCTCCCCGCATCTTTGGTGTCGCTCCTGGTCAATATCAACACGGTAGGTCATCTGCTTTTATCTGGAGCGGGACCAAGCTGACAGGGCTCTAACAGCCCGCACAAAATGTCGTTGTTGAACTCAGTTGTCGACCTTCCCCCTCGAGCGCCTCCGGGTCCGGCGCACCTCAACAACGATCGGTGTATGTTGGTTGGACAGGCATGCCGAGTAAGCGCAAGGTTGCGCCACTTGTCGGAAGAGATGGCATCAACGGCGGTAGAGGTGGTGGCCGTGACCAAGAAGTGCCCCAGGTTGAGATCGACGCGACACTCGCCAACACGCTTGGACTCTCGGACGGACAGAAGGTGACGGCCTCAATACACATCGACCCTCCGATCGCCCACACCATCAACATCGAGCCCCTTACTCCGGAAGACTGGGAAATGATTGAGCTTCATGCAACATTCCTCGAACTTAATCTCCATCACCAAGTCCGCGCCTTGCCGAACCCCGCCTTCCTCTCGAGCTCCGGGACTATAGTTCAGCCTCATGCAGTGACACTGCACCTGTCGCCAACTTCGACAGCTAACATAAAGGTCGTCTCTCTCGAACCAGCGCCGGCCGCCGATGTGCCATTTGCCAAGATCTCCCCCGAAGCCGAAGTAATCGTTGCACCGAAGACCCGTGCGAAGGCGTCGCAATCACTGGGAGAAAACCGCAGTGTAGCCAGCACCTCAAAGTCGAAAAGGAGTGGCGCGAGCACCGTCCGTAGGCGGAGTGCTCGGGAAGAGCGGAAGCCCGCCTTGTGTCTCAGAGGCGTCGCCCAGACGGCATGTAGAGAATGGTTTGATGAAGACGTTGCCAGCCATGACTTCAGCGTATGGGTAGACCGCGACCTTCTCTACACCAAGGATTTCAGGGGCGTCAACTATGTATCGGTCAACATACTGCGGCCAACCCAGCTCCCAAGCATCAACCCTCAAAAGCCACAACAAGATGCCGAGGCAGCATCGGGCGCCTCTAAGGTAGCGAATAAGGTCATTGCTCATCTGCGCGCTTGGGACGATCCCCCTGACAGCAAAACGATTGCTCTTTCCTCGCCGCTCTGCTCGACTCTAGGATTCACTGGCGCTGTCGGCGGGATCGTCAAGATCGAGCCTGCAGCTCAGCAATGGCCGCTCGATGCTGTTCAAAAATTGATCGTTCACCCTTTTGCCGCATCCAAGAAGTCGACAGATGGCCTTAAGTTCGGCGGAGAATCTAAAGCTGGGAAAGAGGAAGCCTCAAAGCAATTCAAGCATATGTACGGAGCTCGGAAAGACGCTTCCTCGCTCCTCAGTGGACCACTTACGGATGGATCAGTAATTGGACTTTACGAGGGCTTGGAGGCTCCTCAGGGATGGGAAGGAGGCGTCGTCAAATTCGAACCGACCGCCATGAACAGCGACCCACTAAGATCATCGACAAAGTGGGTTTTGGGTCTTAGCGACAAGATAACCGTTGAATTTCGGGACCCTGTCCCTCGCCCTCCTTGGATGAACGACGACAGCATAGCCGAGCTACAGCCATCCTACGATGACCAGCTTGTGGGCATTGACAAGCTACTGCAGGATCTCCGCAGTCACCTTTCTCACCTTTCTTCGACGCTTCTCACCGGCGCACTCGGCTCGGGCAAGACAGCTGTGACCAAGTCTTTGGCTCATGAGCTAGGCAGAGACCTTCTATTTCACACTACTTACTTTCCATGTCGGAAACTTGTCAATGACGAGACAAGACTCGCTACTATCAAAGACACGCTACATCAAGTGTTTATGGCTGCCAGTTGGGGTGCTAGGCTTGGCGGCAAGGCGCTGGTGGTTCTTGATGATTTGGACAAACTGTGTCCAGTGGAAACAGAACTGCAGGTCGGCAATGACAACGGAAGAAGTCGCCAAGTCAGTGAAATTATCTGCTCAGTTGTTCGCCAATATTGCAATACGGAGACTGGAGTGGTTTTGTTGGCAACAGCAGAAGGCAAGGATTCTTTGAATAATGTCATAATCGGGGGACACGTTGTTCGCGAGATCATCGACTTGAAGGCCCCGAATAAGGAAGCTAGGAGGAAAGTAATGGAATACATCGTGAGACAAGACGCTGTGGGTCCCGAGGACATCGCACAGGTGTCCCACGACGGCAGCCGCCCACCTACCGCCGATGGGAGCGGCGCAGGAGAAGACAGCGCATGGATGGATGCCGGCAGCCAAGGCGGCCGAGAGCGACGAAATGGCATAACTGGAGGCTTTGTGCTGGAACCCGACTTGGATTTCCTCGACATCGCTGGTCTTACTGATGGATACATGCCCGGGGATATCAGCTTGCTTGTCGCCAGAGCCCGCAATGAAGCGATCATCAGATCCGTCAGCGAAGACAACGATGGAGGCGCGCTCAACCTGGGGAGAGTGGATTTCGACAATGCCCTTAAGGGCTTCACGCCCGCTTCCCTCCGAAACGTGTCGCTGCAGAGCTCGACCACCACTTTCAGCTCCATCGGAGGTCTGACGGAAACTCGGCAGATTCTCCTCGAGACGTTGCAATACCCGACCAAGTACGCTCCCATCTTCGAACAATGCCCCCTTCGGCTGCGGTCTGGTCTATTGTTATATGGATATCCTGGTTGTGGAAAGACATTGCTTGCAAGTGCCGTTGCCGGCGAGTGTGGCCTCAACTTCATCAGCGTCAAAGGGCCCGAAATTCTTAACAAGTATATCGGTGCATCGGAGAAGAGTGTTCGCGATCTGTTTGAGCGAGCTTCGGCCGCCAAGCCTTGCGTATTGTTCTTTGACGAGTTCGATTCAATCGCACCAAAGCGTGGGCATGATTCTACAGGCGTAACGGATCGTGTTGTGAACCAACTTCTCACCCAGATGGACGGCGCGGAAGGTCTCTCTGGAGTTTATGTGCTCGCAGCAACATCTCGGCCCGACTTGATCGATCCGGCTCTTCTCCGTCCCGGCCGTCTGGACAAGTCTCTGCTATGCGACATGCCGACACTGGAAGATCGTGTCGACATTCTCAAGTCGCTGTCTAGCAAGGTCAAGCTGAGTGGAGAACTCACCGAGTCTGACGATGCATGGACCGACATTGCGCAACAAACGGAAGGGTTTTCCGGAGCCGACCTCCAGGCTCTCGTGTCCAACTCCCAGCTGGAGGCGATCCACGACGTGCTGGGCGATGTCGGTCCTACTCCGACGACCAACGGTAAGGTCAATGGGAAATTGTCCTCGCCAGGCTCAGTCCCCAGCTTTGTGCAGTTCCGGTACGGCGAAAACGTCGAGACGACGACCAAGGCAAACAGCCGGTCAATGCAGATGGTGGAAAACAATGCGATCCTATCCAAGTTGGAGAGCATCAAGCAAGCTCGTAAAAGGGTCAAACATGCTCAGCGACCCGACGGTGAGGCCAAGCCGGTCAACGACAAGGAGGTCGTGGTAAAGTTAGAGCACTTAACGAAGGCTTTGGAGAGCACCAGATCCAGTATCAGTACGCAAGAACGCGCAAGACTGCAGAGGATTTACAGAGAATTTGTTGTTGGGCGAAGCGGCGAAATGAGGGACGGCCAAGGAAGCATGGAAATTGGAGGGCGAAGCAGTCTGATGTGAGACCTCTGCTAGATCGCTGGTGTTGTGATGAAAGAACGTATCCCCTACAAGGCGGTCGAATATAAATCTATTAATGATATGGCATGTCTGACATCCGCAAACCTTGTTTCCCCACCTTTCTTTCTCGCCTAGTCGTAAACTCAAGATGCCTTTCCTGTCAAGATTTTCTGGTGGAAGGCTTTCCAATTGACGTCGCATTGGCCCTTGACAACGCTGGACAAGAACCTGGAGCACTTGATCTCGACCACCTCGACGAGCTCGTACCCTCCGCCACTGGCATCCCTAACGCTCCAGCGCGTCTCCAACAATACGCTGAGCGGACAGCTGGTACGGACGAAGCTCCCGTCCTTGGTGAAGGTAAACTCGTAGTCGCTGACGACATCCCGGTCCCAGATGCTCTTGGGAAGCAGCGTCGGCACGCTGTCGGTCACTGAGTAACACTGCGTGGCCTCAACTGGCTCAATATCCTTTGGCACTGTTGGCGGAATTTCGGGTGTCCGCTTGGCGTAGTCTATCAGATTGGGGTCGCACTGGATGTGGTGCTCCGCGTCGTGGAGGAGAGCTACGGCTTCCTCCTTTGACATTCCCGACGGAACCGGGGTAACGTGGGTTAGAGTCACCGTGGTGTTGAGCATTTTGTGTGAAATGAGGGTGTGTTTTTCTCCTCTGAAGCAGATTTTAGTAACGTTTGATTGGATTGTTGTTGAATTATAAGTCGGCGGTCTAGATTCTGAGTGTGGAGACGTTTGAGGCACGCTTGCTGATGAAAAGATATCCCGGGAAGTTAGGTCCCGGTCTTTGATTACATACAAATCAAGTCTAAAACAAAGAAAATGTAAACTTGAAGTCACTCGGCCCGTCCTCCCTTTACAACATTGGAGGCAGCCTCTCTGCGGGAAATCGAGCCGCATGTGACACACTTGACGTATCAGACGACTCCTGGCCCACAGACCCGAATACGCAAGGGCTGAGAAGCGGTTCAACTGTGGTCTTTGCTCCCCCAACAGCCTTGAAGGCATGAGAAATTGCTGAGTTGGAGAAGCTTTTCCGCCCCGTTGCCGCTGATCGGGCCGGGGCCCATACCTGAGCACAGTAGGAATGCAAAGTTTCTTCCTTTCCAGAGCTACGGAGCAATGCGCTGGGAGCCCCTCGGGAAGCTAGCGCCTTGGATGTGGGAAAGTCTAGTTCAACATCACTTCGGCCGTAGAATCCCCCCGGGTGCAGCACCTCATGTCGAAAGTAACGGGGCAATGCCCAGTGGTCGGGGTGCAATAGACGGCTGACGTAGCCGGAAGGAGACGACATCATGTTTCGGTTGCTTCGGGCGAGAATTTCGGCGGAGCAGCGTGGCCGCTTGGTCCCCCGAAGTAAGGGAGGCCCGAACGAGGACCGGACCCGGATGCGGATGCGGATACGGAGGGTCGGCGCTGCATCTCCTTTTTGGGGCTTGCCGTTCGAGGTGGCGATGCCGCATGAACGTCGGATCCGACGTCGTTCGATGGATTCCGTATTCGACTTCCGAGTGGTGGCCCGCCGTTTCCTATCGGAGTCTCATATTGACTGCCGGAGAAGCCGAGCTGAAATCAGCCACGTTACATTGAGTCGAACACAGAGATATCCATTAGTACTGTTCACTGTATATTGTTTGTTTCATCGGGGAAGATTGTGGTCTGAAGGAATTCCGTGAGACAACTCCCATAGAATATGGGGCTCCAACTTGCAATGGCTCGCCGTAAGAATGGAAAGAGTAAGGAATCGAAATTTCTTCTGCCCTTTCCCACTCCTCCTCAGCATTCGACACAGGTAACTTGCGCGGAAAATATCTCTCTGTTATACCTCCTCGGCAAAACCCACGATATTCCCACCAAAAATTCTGTGTCTGGAAGCAACAGGTGCGAAGAAAATACAACGCTTCCACTTGCCCAAGAGCGCACCATATGCGGTGCATTTGCGTTTCTCGCCAGCGTCAATGGCAACAAGGAGAACATTCCGGCCGTGTGTATGGAGGAGGTACCGGACAAACGGTCACTCAATGTTGCAGTCGCCGTCAACAGGAGGAAGTCCACAGACGGCAAACATATTCTAGCAATGATCAGCGATGGGTTTGAGAAGATTTTGAACGTTCTTGCTAGTTGCAATGGTAAGATGAGCTACGGGTCTTTCCTTGCAGGTCTTTCCTTGCAGGTCCTCCCGTCTGACAGCACGTAGATTCTACTCGAAATACCGACCTCGAAGACAAAGTTTTCGAAGCAGTGATATCAATGTGCGAGCTTCGTATTCTGCACCGCCTGCGACTTCAAGGACCAAAAACGAACAGGAGGCAATCGATCCAGACTCTGTTGGAGAAGGCCATGACTTACTACAAGTCTCCAGGAAATCGTGGACAAGTTGCGACTCAGTTTGTGGACGCGTCCAACGACGTCAAGAAACGTGTCAATTCATGGCAAAGTCACTGTGTTACCACGGAGGTCAAGGCAGTTGCCGAGAGCATATTTTCGTTGTCTCGTATCCACGGCCTTGAAGACCTCGTCAAGGCGATCCCCAATAAGAAGATGGAGTCATCAGACAAGCAAAGTCTTTGCAACATGATCAACAAAGTCTCTCGATACAAAAAGGTTTCTCGGCATCTGCACCGAACTGCAAAGAAATACTGCGTTCTTCGGAAAGCTAAAGTAGTAGTTGTTGACATAGGTGACGAGGCCTTTGAGCAGCCGTTGAAACCAGCCGATGCCCCAGACCTATCGGAGGCCTTGGTGAGAAGACATTTCACCTCAGACACCGGGGAAGGACTGAACAGCATATTTTATCTTCTAGGAAGGAGAAATAATGCTCCATCAAAGCTACGCGACACAAAGGACAGAAGCGCACAGCTCCAGGCTAATTTCCGCAGTCAGGTCAATGATACATTGGAGGATGCCAAGGTTCATGCCGAGGTTCAACTGGTATACCACTACCTCCGTAAGTCAACAGACCTAACACCTCGGGTCTATTGCTCCAGCAAAAGCGCATGCTATCTCTGTAACGTATTCATCAGCCTTGGGAAGACTTACTACACGCCTCGCAGTCACGGGAGGCTATATCCCGCCTGGCGACTGCCGTTCATCGCCAGCCACCAAGACATAGCACGAGAGTTCAACCAAGAGCTGGCAGCCAGGGTTGCTCACAGCTACGGTGAACTGATCTCCGACGGGTTGAAATCTTATCCGGATCCCAACGAAAGTGATCTATCCTATTTGAGATGGTCGTTTTCAACCATTGCAGAGCTATCGCCACCGATCCGTGCCTCGCCGGAAGGGCAAACGACTGAGAGTACCGACACAGTGTCGTGGAGTACAGCAGAGGATCTCCAGAATAGGATAGACGATGGAGAGGAAGAAGAAAACAGCCGCAGCGGCGCAGCTGCGGGTTCCGTCGGCACTGGCTCGGACGAGCTTCATTCGGGCGGAGCAATGTCGGTCTCGAGCGAAGAAGCTATCGAAACAGACACTGCCAGCATGCCGACTCTGGTTTCTCCAAGGATTCTTTCAAATGGAAACGTGCGGGGGCAACTGGAACCAGGACAGATATCCTTGCTCCTCTCAGGAGTCCACCCCGAAGTTCGAGTTGAGAATGCCGTTGAGTCAACCCAGGCGTTGCATTTCGACATCAAGTGGTTAGTCGAGTCAGATGCTGACAATGTTCGGAAAGACGCCTCTCTTCGAATTGTGGATGCAGATAATATTGTCGGAGATATGGAGCTTTCGCAACCTTTGGACGAGAGCAAAATTGTCTACATATCTCAAGCGAACCAGCTGGCTCGACTATCGTTTTTGTAATTTTTCCTAATTTCTTTATATATGTTTCCCGCTCAAACGTTACGGGCAGGATGTTAGACGAATCTTTCGGGGCTTTGCCGCCCGAGCTGAGCAAATTGACGAGTGAGAGCCAGTTTTGCCTACTGCACCTGATAATGTAGATGCGGGATAAAGGGAATATGAGAAGCTCTCTGTGGATCAGGCCTGTTGCAGCGCCAGTTTCTGAAGCCGCCCCATGAACGACAAATATCATGAGTGAGATTTTCTGATCTGTAGCAATCGATCACTCGATCAATTCTACCTCTAAACTTCATCACTGAACGACTTCGTCCGACGAAAACAGTCTCAAACAGAGTCTGGATGGGCACTATTGGACTCGAGGACTTCAGATAACTTGGATTCAGGCCACTGAACAATAGGTTTTCGACAGGATACAGACAGACCGCCTTGGATCCCAACATGGATAGAAACGTTGTCCGTAAAAGGACAAGAGGGCCCCCTTCCAACCAACACTTAAAAACCTCACGATCCCAGCTCATCCAATTCTCCACTGACCGCAACTGATCAACCCACACCAACCCCAAACCCGCCTAGCGCGGTAAATCCTCCCAACCCACAGCTGCAAGCAAGCAAGCACGCAAAGAGCTCCAAACCCCAAGCTTTCAGAAGCTCCGTGCGCGAACTGCCTAGGCGAAACTTGGAGGGGGAAAGGAGGGGAGAGGCAGAGGTGTACCTTAGGTAGGTGGGCAAGAGGGGGAGACTTGATGGATGGATGGACCCTGCCCGAACTGACAGACATGTTCGGCCGGTTCCTGACTCTCTCTCTCTCTCTCCCAGCCATCTGGATTTTCCATCTGAACCGCGACAACCTTTCTTTTCTATCAGAGCTCACCTCACAGAACAAAAACCACACCGCTGAATCAATTATTGAAAAGACATTTCCCAGAATGCGCTGCAGTGCGCTGCAGTGCGCTGCGTTGTACACGAAAACCCAACCTTCAATTGGCTCTCGACGACTAATACCACCGTACCCATACCCTCGCTACCACCAAAGGGTCGCAGTCTTCCAAGGTCCAGACTCGACCGCCTCCAGTTTATTTGCCCCCTCCAGTTCATTCACCTCTCAGGAGCAGAGGAACAACGCAGGCCTTGTCCACAATCCCACATTCCACGCTTCAATCCGTATTCCCCGTCCACTCAAAACCCCTTCCGCGCACGAGGACGAGAGGAGATCGCCTGACGAAGAAAAAAATAATTCCCGGCACTAAAGAACTGCAAACACTCGCATTTCCACAATCAGGGCCCCTGGCTTACCGAATAGGATCAAGCCAACAAAAAGGTCCAGGCCATTGAAGCTATTTTACGATCGTCTCAACTTTTTCTTGCCCTATGCTCCATATTCGCCCGTCAGGAAGCTCCATATCCCTCAATAGCTCCCGACAAGTTACGAAAGAAAAAGAAAGAACACGTGCTCAAAACCCCAAAGTCACATTCTCCAGCCTCATACCAGGGTCTTTTTCATAGTGGTTTCCGTACGTTGTGGATTCCCGGCATCTCACCACCCACAACTGCTTTACCTTGCTCTCTCCCCTCCTCCTTTCCCTCCAGGGCTCCCTCTTCTCTTCCCTCGCTCTCCCTCTTTTCCCCCAGTCTCACAACCCACCAACGAGGCGTTCACCCCAGGGAAGCAGTCGTCTCGTCTCAGTCCTTACTCGACGCTCAACGACACACACATCCCGCACAGAAACCCAGCCCTACGCACTATCCCTTCTTTTTCCCAACCCCCTCCAGCATCTTCTCTGAGGGAGGGCCAACCTTGCGAATCAGCACGGAGCAGGCAAACCAAATAGACCATATCAAAAAGACAAAAACAAGAGATACCAACAAAACGGCCGCAACAATGGGCTTCTTCGACTTCGATACGGGGTCCGTAATCTCCCACAAGCCTTCCCACTCCCGCCGCCATTCCTCCCACCACAAGAAACATAAGCACCGCTCCCGCTCCCGCTCCTCCTCCCGCTCGAAGCGCCACAGCGCCCCCGGCATCGCCGCCTCCATCTTCGGCGGCGGCGACCACAAGAAGCACAACTCGTCGCGCTCCTCCTTCTTCGGCATCCCCAGCGCCTCGCGCTCTTCGGGCTCCTTCTTCGGTTTCGGAGGTATGTCCGTGTTATTAGTAGATGTAGCAACAGCCTCACCTTTTTTTTGACAGCTGTCGTGGTCCGAGACAGCAGCAGGAAGTTTCCTCGTCGCACGTTGTAAAACCCCCCCCAAAAAAAAAAATAAAAAGTAGTACTAACTCAAACATCAAAAACTTCCTAGGCCGCTCCCCGTCCTACTACAAACGCTCCCCGCGCGGCGGCTTCGTCCAGAAGACGCTGAAGCAGGTCAAGCGCCTCTGGCGCGACCTCGTCTACTACGCCAAGAAGCACCCGTACAAGGTGCTCGCGCTCGTCATCATGCCGCTCATCACGGGTGGGTTCCTGACGGCGCTCCTCGCGCGTTTCGGCCTCCGCCTGCCGCCGGGCATCGAGCGCATGATCGGCATCGGCGCAAAGGCCGCCCAGGGCGATTCGGTCGGCCTCGTCGGCGAGGCCATGCGCATGGCCACGGACCTCGGCGGCCGCGGGGGCTCCGTTAACATTGAGCGCGGCTACGACGGCGGCATGCAGTGGGAGAGGAGGTCCGTCGAGAGGGACGGCAGCGGGTGGGGTGACGGGTTCATGAAGAGCTTTGCCAAGATGTTTGACTGAGTTAGGTGGTTCGGAAGGAGGAGGAATTCGCTGCTGGGGGAGGGGGCGTGGTTTTTTTTTTTTGGAATTTTGGGCGTGCTTGGGAAGGCTATATCCATAAATTGCTATTCGGACGGCGTTGGGAAACAAGGATTTTGCAGAAACGCAGGACGAACGATTTGCTCGGTTAGTCCGGTAAGGATTGACCCCGAGGGCTTTTCAGGATTAGACATGCATGATGCATACGTATTAGGATAGAACGGGAGGCATGATTTACGACCATAATGAAATGGGGACTGAGTTACAGTTTTCTGGCAGTCACAACCTGTTCATCCGGTGCGTTGACTCATGTACTTGAACCATATGATGGTACCTGTATCTTTGCCGCATGTCAAAAGAAGAAAGCCCTACTGATCGCAACATCAGACACCACCATATCCCGTTCGCTATCGCGATGTCCTACGTATTCCAAGGTTCCGGAGCGGTTCAGAGGGAATTGATTAAGAAAGCTCTATTATGCATACAGGAGGATGGTGGTTGACTTGAGTGGCAGCATGGCGATTATTTCTTCTTTTTCCTACCCCCGACAGGCTTCCTCTTAGGCGGCGACGAGTTTGATGATTTCTTTCCCCGCGACGTTTCACGCGCTGGCTCGCGGGTCTCCTCGACAACGATGGCTTCCCTCCGGCCACGTCGGGTTGGTGGTGGCTGAGCGGGCGTCGGCTGAATAATCTGTGCGCCGTTCCCGGTGCCGTCGCTTGTACTCTCCTCCGTGCTCTCCTCGCTACCGCTGTCACTGGGTTCTTCTTCTAGCAGGGGCGCTCGTGATCTAGTCACCCGAGCCGTTTGAGGGACAGCAGGAGTCCGTCGATCTTCTGTCGAGCCCGACACGTTACGTCGAGCCACAGCACCCTGAGCGCGAGGACCTTCTGTCTGGAATTGGAATGGGTCGACGCTGGTCCTTGACTTGGACATGGAAGATGTGGACGAGGCCGGAGACCATCCGTCATCGGGCGGAGGACCCCGCGTCGACGTGGGCCTCGGGTCCGAAGCTTGGCGTGCCCCGACATAGGCATATTGAAAAGGCGAAGAGCTTCTTTCGCCGACCGGTCGAGACAGAGGACGTTGGGAGGAAGATGTCGAGGAACGCTGACGCGTACGAGAGGCGCTCGCAGGCGGGAAATAACCCGCTGGGGGCATCACGTCTCGGCTCTGGACCTTGGCGAATGTGCCTGGAGATGGATGGAGTGGCAGGTCGTCTTCGGCAGATGTGATTGGAGACCGTCTCCTCGGTGCCTCGAGCTGTGCTAACGGTATGGAAAATCGTTGCTCCTTCTCCTTGCGCCGTCTGCGATCTTGCTTGCGTGCTTCCTTCTCCTTGCGCTTCTTGTGTCGCTCAAGCGCTGCCATCTCCTCCTTGTTGAGCCTTACATCCGCTCTGCCCTTTTCTTGAGCGCGGCGGATGCGAGCCAATGCTGTTTGCACCAAAGCTTCTTCCCTCTCCATTGGTGATAGTTGATCCCAGTCGATGTCAAGCTCGTCTTCTGAGGAATTATCATCTTCATCCTCTTCTTCACTGTCTTCCTCGCTGCTGTCGTCCTCGTCTTCCGACTGGTACTCGTAGCCTCTGCGTGATGCCCCTGCCCTGTCACCCAAGTCCGTACCCGTAAAACGGAGCGTGTCGCTAGGGAACCGCTTTCTTCTCGAAACCACACCAACGCCTTGTATATCCGAATCGTCCTCGTCTGACTCTAGCTCCTCGACCCTCTGGCCGTCCTCCCAATACCCCTGTTGCGCTGCTCCCTGGTTCCTCCGCCCGCGCCTCGATGGTCTTCCCCATGGGGGCGCAAATTTGGGAGCTCGCGGCCGACCATCTAGACCGCCTCCCCGGAAAAAGCCTCATCGATAGGCTTGTCCATAAAAGCAGCGTGGCCAAGGATGACCACGCCAGAAGCACCGATGAGCCAGAGCAGCGTCGAGAAGGGAGACGCGAACAGACCCAAAGGAATGGCAATGACGAGAAGACCGGTCCAGAGCTGCGAGGTGGTGGCGCGGAAGGTGCCGATCTCGAGGTCGCGGCCGTCAAGCCTGCCGATGAGGAACATGCCTGCAACGACGAAGATGATGTCGAACAGCAACAGCCAATTTGTGAGGAGTGCATAGATACTAAGCATCAAGAAGACGACAGTGTAGTTGCTCGAGAAGTACGACAGGTTGTAGTTCCATCGCGACTGGACCTCGCCGAAGTTGGCGGGCTTGGAGAGGCGCTTCATGTCGAAGAACTCGGAGACGGGACGCAGGTTCGCGAACCGGGCGCTCAAGCCGCCGGAGCGCATCGTGTTGAAGCGGTCCTGAAGGTTCAGGCGAGAAGTCAGGGCCTCGATAGGAATCTGGATGCGAGCCATTGTGTCGGTTGTTGGCGATAGGGGATACGCGTCGAGATGGAGGATGCGACAAAGAGGTCGGAGGAAAGCGAGATGTCGAAGTTGACGGATTGCAAGGGTGCTCTGATCGCAAGAAAAGACAGTGGTCTATTTAAACAGAGGCGGGTTAGCTTGGTGCGCAGGGTCGGAAAGGGTGGGAAAGATAGTGATGGTTTTGAAACATTTGAATGGTTCAGGCCATGTGTCTTTTCAGCTCCAGCTCCATTCCGCCTGGTATTAGCCTTTTTTTTAATTTTTTTTTTTTTTTTTTTTTTTACGCGAGCGACAGAGCGTACGTAACCCCGGGCTGTGGGTGCAGGCAGCGACCACAGAGTCTGGTTAATGGGATGGGAATCTTACTCTGTGGAGGCAGTGACTGATGTCGGTGATGCTGGTGACGAAGTCGTGATGTGTCGTCGTGGGCTTCGAGGCTCGGGCGGACGTGACCAGACTTTTTCCCGCGTTTCCTTTTCCTGAAATGTCGGGCGTGCTGCTGGATCCGTAATCTCGTCAATACAGCTCAGGGGTGCTGATGGTTCGCGCTAAAATGGCACGGCTCCCACGCTCCTGGTTGGCTTTGGAGAAAGGGGGCCCCTGCTCCGCTTGATTTTCGGCGCGGCGATAGCGAAAGTGAGATTCGCCGGGCTGAGGTCGTCTTCAGTGGTGAAAAACGGGGGACGGCAGATGCCAGTCGGAATGGATAGTGTATCGGTTCGCGGAATGGAAAGAAAGGTGGAGATTCCGCCTTTGCGTCTGCGGATGATTGGGATTGGAGAGGGGAATAGTGAGATGGAATGGAAGGGCAGGTATAGAATGGACGCTCGATAAGAGCACCGATCGAATCTGGGAGGTAAGCAAGAGGTAAGGAAGGTGCTTGCTACCTCTCGCCTTCCTTCTTTTGCCGTAATGCTGCCTCGTTCCTCACATATGAGGCCAATGGGTTTCCGTGGCCAGAGACGCTGGCTCGTGAATGAAGTACCTAAGGTATTCCAGGCCCGTGACGTTATCTTCTTCCCTGAGAAAATACGGTCAACGGGTCAAGGGCAACGTCTCGACATCCTCCCACTCCAGATCGCGGTCAAGACGAAGGGAAGCAGAAGACGAACTCAACAAGACGAGAGAACAGAGGAGGGGATATGTGGTAGGTTATCAAGGAAGCGGAGAGCCCTGACCGCCCCCTCTTGCAAGAATGCAGAGTTTTCTAGAGGTACCATAGTAGGTAGGCATGGTATGGTATGGTACGGTACGGTGTACGGAAACTACGTAGACGGATGGATGTAGCTAAGGTAGCTTTCTGTTCTCTGCGACCTCAGCTGCCACCCACCGTACCTTACATCACTGCCTAACGTCTTACCTTTGACCTGTGATGGTTAGGGGAGGTCTTGACGGAAACTCAAGTCGGGAAGGGCATTGGAATGAAGGCGATAGGACAAGACGTCAGTCTGGCTGGAGCCCTCGTGCATGACGCTGGCAAGTGAGAGTCGGCCAAGTCGACTCGAGACTGCCGGATGCTCCCACACCGCATACGTGAGTTGATTATCTGGTCAAACTTACCTTACGAAGTGATAGGGGACCTTGATGCAGCTATAATTCCTGGGTCCTGGAGGCGGTGGGAGAGGTTGGACGGAACTAATTGCTGCAAGACAGAACACGATAGAAAGGAATAAACGGGGAGAGCCAATGAATGGCTCGTGGTACCAAGTGGTGAAGGCTTCAAATGTGCCCCAGGGAATGCCCCAGACGCACAAATGACACAAAAAGAAGAAGAAGCAGCCGTTAACCTCAAAAACGAGAAAGCTAGCTGATCGTGACATGACACCAACTGGAGGGCGGGAACGGGAGAGGATGACGGGAGAAAGAAGGGATGACATGACAGGCGAGTCAGAGCGCGCGCCATTTCAACCCAACACGCATTACCTTCTACCTCAGGGATGTGTATAAAATGTGCACTGATCATTTCACATGCGCTCGCGAAGGTACCTACCTAGTGTACGACTTGCCTCCTATTCTGGGAAGGAAGAAAGTTGAACCAACTGCTGGAAGCGACGAATGTATGTTCCGAGTTCCAGCCAACAGAAACGCCGTCAAAAGCTGTCAATTGGGAAAGTCCACTTGATCTTAGTGGCATGGGAATTGAACGATGGCACGCGAGGCGAGGAAGAAGATGGGGAAGGTGCACAGCTCACAGCTCATAGCTTGAGTGGGTAGCTCTTGCCAAGACCGCGCTTGGGTCCCTTTCTAGACGAGAATGGAAGCAACATTTCATCTGGCTCGGGTGCTTCCTACCTAGAGATGCAAATTACCCAGCCCGTGGGTCCCATGGGTACCCGCGATATGGGTTAGGTAGTAACGGGTACTACCCAGAATGTTAGAAGTTACCCATAGGTACCTATAGGTTATATAGGTTTAGGTTATAGCTAATATAGGTATCTATAGGTTATATAGGTTTAGGTTATAGCTAATATAGGTACCTATAGGTAAGAGGTTTTATATAACTTATTATAGGCATCTTTTATAGTAATTAACTTAATTCTTTAATTCTATAGATATCTATATCTAGAACTAATTGCTACTTTAGTTCCTGCCTGCCTTTAGGATTACCTAGATTAAGTAGAGGTCTTTAGGTATAATAGTAATACGCTTAGCGTGAATTATAGCAAGGTTAACTACTAGATTTATTAGTTTAATATATAAGTAATAAATCGGGGTATATACTCTTAAAGATACT
>JAOQIF010001589.1:0-14125 GCA_026260285.1 Colletotrichum sansevieriae | reverse complement strand
AAAACGCCTAAAAGGCTGCTAATACTAAGAAGGCTAGTAAGAAGTCTAGCAAGAAGGCTAGCAAAGTACCTAAAGCAAGGAAGACTATAGGTAGTAAATTAGCCCCTAGTAAGTCTATCTAAGCTAGAGCTGCTAAGAAGAAGCATTGCTAGCGCCCTAGTAGTAAGTTAAAATTAATATAAAAGATAACTATAAATTAACCCTTTCTAGTTAAAGCCCTCTGCGAAATTCGTATATATTAGAAGTCTATTAATCTTCTTATCTATAAGCTCCCCTTCTAGCGCCTTATATATAAAATCTACTAGGATTAGGGAAACTAGGATCTTTGCTTCTAAGCTTTAGCTATCTATGCTCTTTAAGAGTCTACCGAGTCTCTTCTCGCTAGTATCTTTAAGAGTATATACCCCGATTCGTTACTTATATATTAAACTAATAGATCTAGTAGTTAACCTTATTATAATTCACGCTAAGCGTATTACTATTATACCTAAAGACCTCTACTTAGTCTAGGTAATCCTAAAGGCAGGCAGGAACTATAGTAGCAATTAGTTCTAGATATAGATATCTATAGAATTAAAGAATTAAGTTAATTACTATAAAAGATGCCTATAATAAGTTATATAAAACCCCTTACCTATAGGTACCTATATTAGCTATAACCCAAACCCACATAACCCATAGGTACCTATATTAGCTATGACCTGAACCCACATAACCCATGGGTACCCATGGGTAACTTCTAACATTCTAGGTAGTACCCGTTACTACCCAACCCATACCGCGGGTACCCATGGGACCCACGGGCTGGGTAATTTGCATCTCTAGTCTAGCTGGACCAATTCAGCGGACGGCAATACGTAATCAGCAACGTGATGTATTGCTCCCGTCACCATGACGCCAGACGGCCCTTCGCATACACAGTCAGAACCGGGAATACCCCAGACAGACCGCTAGATGAACACGCGCAACCCAAACCAGCGCGCCAGCTCGAGCCCGGGCTTTCGGGAGCAGCTACTACTAGAGCTAGCCGGCTGGAAGGAAATGGTAGCTGAAAGTTTGCTATAGCTGAGACCTAATCCCAAAGAGGTTCCTACTCCTCCTCTTGGTCCTACTACCCGACCCATGACGTGCGCGTAGCTAATAACCAACCTTTGCAGCATAGACACCCCGAGAAAGCCGCCGCCGCATCCAAATGCCATCTCCACCGCAGTAGCGTGCTGCATACCGGCTGCTAGCGGTCGGAGTCAAGGGCATAGGTTGTTGGGCGGTGACCGTTACTAGGCGTCCATAGTAATCAGCACCGTAGGGACATGGCTATTCAATAGAGGCCTTTGTTAAGCCTCCATATTATTGGTCCTAATGAGATCGGTAAGACCAGGCGGATTCAGCAAGTGGTCTCAGTCGACAAAGTTTGGGAATCAGCCCAGCATCGCTACAGTAGATAGATCTGCAAGCTTAAATCAGTCCTAACCGCCTATTTAAAGGAGAATACTATATTTAGTAACTCACGGGGTTGAGCCTGGGTCTATCCCTATACTAGCGGGGAGCTTATCACGCTAGCGGTTCCCTGCTAGGCAGGCGACGACGCGCTGGGAAGTCTGAGCGAGCTGCGTTAAAGAGAATGGGATAGCGGGGTATGAGGAGCCATAGGTGCTGACTTCTGCAAGCGATCTAGCATCGCTTGGTCCTCAGAGTTCAGCTGCTGCTGATGCTGCTGATGCTCATGCTGATGCAGCGTCTGATCGGTATAGTCGCGCCTAGACACCTCGCAATGGTATGGGACGACTTGCTGCATCTCGCGCTATATGCAATCCAAGGCGGCGCGGTCCAGGCCGCTCAGCGAGAGCAGCAGCTTCAGCGGATGACTGAGGTTGCTAATATCAGCGGGCGCGTAGGCTGCTAGGCGGTAGTACGGTCAGAACTGTCGATAAGGGCGGCCTGGAGGTTGTATGGGATTTATTCCTAGTTGCTGCCCATGCTTCATACCTGCTCGAGGATGCTCTGAGACTATATGGAAAATAAAAGAGATAAATCGGTCATGATAGGAAATTAGCGGAGGATATTCAATAAGGAGAAAAGTAATTCGGAGAGCATATAGAGACCGTCTAGGAATGGTGTTGCTCTCATGGTGCAAAGGGCGGCGCGGGGCCTCAGATAGTGTGCGGACTGGCCCGAGCCGCCCGAGCCAACGGAGTATGGTAAGAGGATATTCGTCAACGCATCCCAATCTTTGCATCTTGCAGTTCGACACCCATGTATAACGACGGCTATCCCGCTTTCGTCTCGAATATCAGTCGAACTATTGTCATCGGTTTCCTCTGGTCGTCGGTTGCCTTCGGTCGTCGGTTGCTTCTCCTTGTTGACTACACTATCCGACCAGCCATGAGTGCTGCAGATGATATAAGCAAACACAACCATGGCTGCTAGAAAAGGCTTCAACTAACCGCGCTTCCGAACAAAGCGATGTTAGCCGGGCTATCAACGCCCGCAAACCCCTCAGATTCAAGGGACAATTCCCTCAACTAGCTCGCTACTAACTCCCGGGTCCGGATTATCTAGAAGGGCGACGACAACATCGTTATGCTAGCGGTACTCGCAGCGCCGCTACACAGACATAAACAATATAGACAACCTAGAAGAGGACAAGCTGGCGGAACTCGCAGCGAGCCTCGGGTACGAGCAGGGCGCGACACGGGGGTTAAAGAAATATTAGGCGGCTATTAGGCGACTAATTAGAGCGAGCCTAGCGTACAAGCTAGTCGAACTTCAAGCAGGGCTGCTAGTACTTGCGGTTAGGGCTGAATGCGGATGAGACCTTGGAAGTGGGGGAATAGCTAGGCGATTACTAGAATCTATATCTAGAGTAGGAAAAGATAATATTAGAGCGGCGACGGGAGGAAGATAGCGGAGAGGGACAGCGCGAGGAGCAGCGTGGGGATAATATCGATAGGCAGCAAGTGCAGCCCGCACAGGCGCAAAGCCCAGCTTGAGCATCCGTGGCGACGATGTCTGAGGAGGTCGATATCCAACGGGATAGCGATGAGCCTGGCGACGCGCTCGCCAGAAGCGCAACAAGAAGCAGCAGCAGCAGCAGCAGCAGCAGCAGAAGCAGAGATAGCGAGAATAGAAGCGAGGGGAGTGACAGTAACGGCTCAGGCCTCGATAGAAACGACGGTAATAACCACAGGTGAGCAGCAGCAGACGTGTCAAGGCTGCGACGTGGATCAATCGAGCGCGTGGCGCGACGGAGACTCGAACACCGCAGTATCAGCAGCAGAGACGGAAGACGGGAGGGAAGAGACGCACATCTCTGGGTACTTCTAACCACGGCGATGGTTAGACTCAAGATGAACGAACCGCTGCGAATAGAACGTTTAGAGATAATGTGGATTCAGCGGGCGGAGAGTACATACCAGTAGGCGTGATGTCGTTGCTATTGCCGTGGAGGTGCTTAATGCTTTAATTGATTGATTGTTGCATTGTTTGCTCGGGTTGAATAGGTTTGGTTGATGGGTGATGGATAAGGTGGACGAACGGCGGCTGCTACGGAGGCTTAGCTTCGACCCGTGGTTAGTTGAGCCCGGCCTTCTTCCTCTTTCATCATCGAGAATTATTTTTCTTCATTCCATTTCTTTCCATTTCGATTTTGCAACATACGCCTGCCCTGCTGACTTTTCAGCTGTGTTTTGATTTGACTGCGGTGCGGTTCGCCTGATCTCTAGTTGTGAATAGTTTCCATTCCATTTTCCATTTTCCATTATTAGTAACGTCAGGACCCCTACGGAAGTCCGCAGCGACTAGTGGCTCAAAACACTTTACGCTTACCCCTCTCATATAAGTCGGACTACCCCCTAGCTATATACTCCCCCCTAACTACGCACTACTCCTATACAAAACTAGTATTTTTAGGAAATTATGTAGAGATAACTATAAGAATAAACTTAATAAAATTTTATGTATAAATAGCTTATTATATATTCTATTTAAAAAAAAACTTTCAAGTTTTTTTAATCGCTATATCTTATATTAAAAAATATTAAAACATTTTATATAATAATTACTAGTATTTTTAATTTAAATCTACTAAATTCAATATATAGGTTATCAAGTTACTTTTTCCTTTATAAATATAACAAGAATATAAAATATAATATTAAGCTACATTTTATATTATATACTTATTATCTAGCTTAAAAATAGTAAAGTCTTTAAAATTAAATCTTTAGAAAATAAATTAACTTAAGAGATTTTAAGTTTTACTTATAATAAATCAAGGAAAATTATTTCTCTCAGAAACTAAGTTTATAAAAATAAGATAGAATATTTTAAGAATATAACTTAATAGTTTGACTTAATATCTATTTTAATTAATTTAATATATAATAATACTTAAAACACTTTAAACTTAAATAATATAATATATATTATAGGTATCTAAAAAAAAATAAAAGACTTAAGATTCTTATATTTTAAAGTAACTACATTATTTATATTACAATTCTTAGGACCTTTACTGAATTAATAAGTAGGTATATAGCTAGGGGGAGGTATACTACTAGGGGGTAGTCTAACTTATAGTAATATCCTATCTTATTTCTATCTCTCCATGCTTTATTATATTTTAGAGTTTATTTAATCTTAATTTATAATTAATAATTATAGTTTACATAACTTCATAATATCTCTTTTTATTTATTAATAAGTATTTAGAAGAATCCTCTCCTCTCTTAATTATATAACTATAAATAACCTCTTAAAATTGTAAGAGAAACTACATACCCTTCTATAAATAGTTCTAATTATTATAAGTAATAACTGAATGAGGCTTCGTTTTATTCCTCTTATAATACTAACCTCTTATCAATTCTAATCCCTAATATTATTAGTTTAACTAAAATAAATCTCTTTATTTTTATATATTAGTAAATAATAGCTAATAATTATTTTCCTAGACTAATAAGCACCTTATAGTATATAAAGCTCCTTAATTAAACTTAATAAATACTACCCTCCTTATATGTAGCTTAAATAATTTAAAGGAATATATTCCTCGCTTTTTTCTTATATTCTTAATATGAAAGAAGAGCGAGAAATAAGTATCTAAGCTATTGAAAAAGTATTAAAAGTATTACTAATTACTAATATCTAGCTATAACGTAGTTAATAAGCGAGCTACCTACCTAATTATAACTATATGATATTTCTAACTAATATATAATACCTAGGAGATTAATTAAATTTAAATTACTTAGAAACCTCGTGATAAGACATAAGGCGAAACAAAACGCTATATCTAAGCGATATTAGCTATATATATATATATATAACAAAGCGTATTAAAGCGCTGATATACGCATAGCTGAAATCACGCTAAGTTTCATATATAATAAAGCGCGCCTAAGTATCTAAGAGGCTCTAGCGGAACTACTACCTACTTATACCTACCTTTTCCCCTAGCTTTTCAACGCTTTAGATATAGTATTTATCTATAGAATATATACTTATTAATATCTATATTGTCCCCTCTATTCGCATAAGTTATATAATAAACGAAAAAAACCACTCTATTATATTATTCGTTGCCTGAAATTTATCTCTATTATATTAGTGACTTTTCTACCTCTCTTTCAACCTTCATAGCCGTGGTAACAAGTTTCTATATAATTCTATGCCGTATTATGCTGGATTTATCGAGAATTTCCCTGAATATTACCGCGCCCTAATATCCGGGCCTTCCGAGCTACCCTACGCTACGCCCAATATCTCCCACGAGTTCTTATAATATATATAGCTCTAGCTATATAAATATCCCTTTTAGTATCTCTAGTAATAAGTCTTTAGTAAGTTATTAAGTAGTTACTAAAGGCTTTTTAGCGCTCTACTTTTTATATATTATTCTAAACTGTAATAGCTAGCTATTATAATTAATAAGTAGGTTAATAATAATTAGCTAATCCCTTAGCCTAGGGGTAAGGAAGGCCTCTGGGAGCGAGATCTAAACCTAACTTAGCTAGTTTATACTACTTATATTAGCTAGTATTTATTTAAACCTTAATAGGAAAGTTACTAGGGATTTATTCTCTTTTTACTATAGGGTATATAGTTAAGCTATAGCTTATAACTAGATATTAAGGTTTTTATAGGTTTAATTAAAATAGGTCATAAAGTCCTCTTATTTATTATTACCCATAGCTCTATAAAAAGTAGAGACTACTTATTAAAGCATAGTATATAGGTAGAAGTTAATAAAGTATTATATCTTTATATTTATAGGGTGAAATACTCTATTAAAAGTAATCTTATACCTTATTTATTATATTTAGGAGATATATTTCTTTTACTTACTTAAAAGCTTTAGAGATAAGGGTAATAACTTCTAATATATTATATTAAGTATTACTAGTTATAAGGGGCTAGCCCGGGTTGGTTCAACTTAGGGGTGCCTTAATTATAGTAATCTAAGCTAAGGAAGGGAAGTTTTCTAGGAAGTTCCCCGTGCAATAGCAAAGCGGATATAGGGCGAATATTAAGCGAGAGCAGTTGTTAAGAGCAGAATCCTTAGGGTCTATAGCACCGCCTAGATGCTAGTAGTAGTATAGCTTATAATATATACCCCTCCCCCCCCTCCCCCTAGCCCTCACGTGAGTTATAGGTTTAAGCATAGGCTAAGGGCTAGTCTAGAGCGATATTAATCTAGGCTACTAGCCGCTCTACGCCCTATAAATAATAATTATAATAATATAATTTTTCGCATTCCTAGTTTACTTCCTCTTTTTTCCTCCTCCTATTAACCTATACTAGAATAAGTTAACTAATTAATTATAACGTTATTTTAGCTAATAACTCGTCCTTTTAGTAGCGTTTTTAGCGCGCTCTTAGTTCATATTAGTATAAGTTCGTTATATCTAAACCCCTATTAATTGCTAACTCGCGCAGATCTAATCAATCTAATTTCCCTCGCCTCTATAATAGCACTCCCTATAAGTTACTACCCCCTCTTTCCCCGTAGTTTCGCTATAATTAACCCTGCATAGCCCCTCCCTAACTCTAATAAGGAGATAGAGTCTCCTCCTCTATTAAGGGCCTACCCTCTAACCGCTCTACTTCTGCTAGCCTCTCTAATTATAAGGAGGCTACCTCTAATAACTTCGATCTTATAGATAATCCCCTCTATACCCTAGCTAGCTAGGAGCTATGCGAATACCTCGACCGCCCCCTTCCTATGCATCCTATCGCCCGGGAGCCCCTTATAGTATATATTCTTCTACTTATTTAGCGTTTTTCTAATATTCTACTAGGATCCCTACCTATACTAGCTTATCTTTAGTAGTATCTCCTAGGATAAGACCTAGGGACCTCTTTATAAGGTCCCTTGCCTAAAGTATATATCTACTATAGCTAAGGCTAAGAAGCCTAGCGATATTATAGCTTATTATAATATTATTAAGCGAGGTATGCTTTCCTATTGCCTTTTAATTATTATAAGGCTAACTAAGTTATAGATAATATTATCCGTTATATCTACTATTCTAACGAAGCTATTAAGTCTGCTTATATTAATATAAGTATCGCTTCCCTGCTATTCCTTTTCTATAGAGCTAATATTCTATTAGAATAACCCTAGCGTAGTTTGCTACTAGGAGGAGTTCGCTTCTCTTAGCTAGGACTGCCTTACCTACTATAGCCTTAATAAGAGGACCTCGGTAAGACTCCGCTATTCCTATATCTTAGGGTTATTACTAATAGTTATAGCTCCCTATATAGATCGAGGCTCGCGTAGAGCTCCTTCGCGCTACTTCTATCTAGAACTGCGAGGTCTATACCTATATTACTACAAAGCGCGCTACTAAGGCTATTATTAAGTTAGATACCTCCCTTATACCCTCTACTAGTTCCCTAGCTACTCTAATCCTTAGTACCTCTACTATTACTATTACCTTGCTTTCCCTCCTAGTTAAGCTTAATAAGGCATAGCTACGCTACCTTGCCTAAGCTTACCTAGATATAGCTAAGGTCCTTTGCGAGGTTTATCTTATCCCTGCTTTTCTCTCATTCCTAATAGATTAATCTAACCCCTTTTCTTAGCTTATTAATACTACTACTACTACTTATAAAGAGCAGGAGGAGTAAGGGTTATCTTCCTAGGTCTATAGTTCCTACTGGCCTGCTATCTACCTGCTATCCGCCTGCCTAGGGCCTGCCTAGGTCTTATTCTACCTCCCTATAGCCTTATATTATAATAGAGTTTCCTATTTTCTACTTATATCTCTAATTATAAATTACCTAGCTACTATCCCTCTATTCTACCCCTGCTTATTAACTACTACCTAGCTTATAGTATAGTATACTAGGGGTTGCTATTATTCTTATCTATCGGGCTATACTTTTCTTTATACTTATCTACCGCCTAGTTATCTTATAATAATTATAAGGGCTCCTAAGTAAGCTAATTATACCCTATCTATTTAACTAATAACTAATAACGCCTACCCCTACCTATGCGCTTCTAGCGCGCAGCTAGAACAGACTTAGCTTCCTATTTATCCACTTTATCTTCGAAAATCGGGGGTAGTTAGGGATTATTAACTTCTTAGCCTAGGAGGGGGTTATCCATAGCATAGCATAGCAAGCTAATATAAAATTAGTTATAAACCCTGCCTAGAACGTTTAACTCGACTATAATTAGTAAGATTACCCTAGTTACTTTATACTTTAGGTATAGCTAATCTAACTTCTTATAGGATCTCTCTATATAGAAGTTAGCTAGTAAAAGCTAGACCTTATTGCCTATTTTATAGCATTCTACTAGTATCCTTTTACTATTTGCTAATTATTCTATAGTCTATTAGGCTATAGTAATAGCTATTTAAGCTAACTCTATAGTTAACTTTAGTTTATTAACGAACTTATTAGCAGCTAACTCGTATAAGGTCGATAGCTCTAGCGCGGGCTATACTACTAATACTAGGTTAACGTAGTATCTATAGGTAAAGAAGAATAGGCTTACTCCTATTATAGCTATATCGCAGCTATTAATTACTAGTTAAACGGAGGGTAAGTAAACCTCCTAGTTATCCTAGGCGAAGTTAACTATTATCTATAGGACTGCCTAGGTCTCTTAATTAAAGCATTCTATTACTCTATCTATCTATAGGTAGAAGGTAGTGCTTAAGCGTTATTCGATCTTTATAAGCATATAGAACCGTTGCTAGAACCGACTTATCTAGTTACTACCCCTATTACTAATAATCGACTTCGGTATACTATAGAATTAGTAGTAGTAGTTTATAAAGCGTTCTATATATATTTCTATATCTATCAAAGGTATCCCTTCTAGGGTTATTATCTTAGAGAGCCTATTAACTATTACCTAGAAGTATCTCAACCCTATTTTCACTATATATAGGAGGTCTATAATAAAATCTATAGCGAGATCGTAATATAGCTATTCTACTACTAGTAACGGTTAAAGAAGCCTGCGTTTCGCTTATCGCTAAATCGTTCTATACCTATAGCTATCGCAGTTTCTTATAAACTAGCGAACTATAGAGGACTACCCCGGCTAGAAGTATTGCTAGGCTAGGATAGCTAGGGTGTTATTCTAACTAGGGTAGCTTATTATTACTAAGTTATAGTACTTCTAAATTAACTACGTTCGAAGCACGTTCCGAGGGTAGTTTTTATCTATTAATCCTAGCACCTAGATCCGGTCTCTAAATATTAATTAGCTAAAGGTATTAATACTATACTTAGCGATCTATAGTTTTAGGCCTAGCTAGGGAGGGAAGCTTTAGTTACCCCTTTTTACTATAGAATAAGCCCCTTAGTACTAGTTATCTTCTGCTTACGCTTCGTTCTATATATATTAAAAGGCTAGATCTTTAAATACCGTTATAGCAGGGGCTTTAACTATTACTATCCTCCTTACTTTACCTAGGGTAGAGTTAGGGATTATCTATATTACCCTCCCTTTCTCTTATTTATCCTCTTATCCCTTTAGGGCATCCTATTTGCAGCATAAGAGCGTATTAAGCATAGCTACTAGGCAACTAGGTTAATATTCTAAGTAGAAATTATACCTCGATAACTACTCCGCCTAGTAACTTTAGCATTCTATTAAACGTTATTTTTATATAAAGTATTCGAGGCCCTTATAGTTAGTAAGGACCTTAAACCTAGGGCAGCTTCTTAGCTTAGCATCCTATATATTTAAATAAGCGATTACTACTAATAGCTCCTTATTATAAATTAGGTAGTTATATTAAGCAGGGGTTAGCCTCTATAAGTAGAAAGCAATAGGATAGCGCTATCCTTGCGCATCTTCTTGAGTTAGCACCCCCCCTAAAGCGAACCCTGAGTAGTCTATCTTAACTATAGTTAGGGCTTATAGGTCGAAGTAATATAGTATTAATATAGTTTAGAAGCAGCATTTGAGCATCTAGAATATATCTTCTTATTCCTTACCCTAGATAAATAGCGCTCCCTTCTTTATTAGGAGGGTAAGGGGCTTTATAACCCCCGAGTACTCCGATATAAATACTTAGTAGTAATTAGCAAACCCTAGGAAAATTTATAATCCTTTTACTAAAATAGGTGCTTCCTATTTAATAATTATCTATACTTTCTCTATATTATAAGCAATACCCTCGCTTACCTTTAGGATAAATCCTATATATTTTACTATTTTTATAGAGAACTTATACTTTACTAGGTTAAGGTTAAGACTAGCCTCTTAGAAGGCCTAGAGAACCTTATGCACCTTCTGCTTATAGTCTACTTAGGAGCTGCTACTATAGACTAATATATTATCGATATATATTATTGCGAAGTTATTAAGGAACTCCTAGAGCGTGCTATTAATATATTATTAGAATATTATAGGGGCTCTGCTTAATCCGAATAGATAGACTAGCTACTCGAAGAGCCTATATTACATATAAAAGGCAGTCTTTTCCTAGTACCCTTCTACTATATAAATCTTATAAAAGGCAGCTATTATATCTAGTTTAGTATACTACTTCGCTAAACTAACCCTCTAGAGGGTCTCTTAGATTAGGGGTAAGGGGTAATAGTCTCGCTTAGTAATTGCATTTAACGCTTAGTAGTTGTAGTAGAACTGCAATCCTCCGCTGGGCTTCCTAATAAAAAGTATAGGCGCGCTAGTAGGAGACTTGCTTATTTAAATAAAGCCCTTATCGAGCAGGTCTATAAGCATCTTTTTTAATACTAATAACTCCTCCTTAGATATACTATAGAGGGGTCCCTAGGGTAAGGGCGCTTCTTAGCTAGAGGTATTATACTCGAGGTAGATTTCATAATCTATATTAGGATAGCTTAGAAGTAGGGGGTATAACTTAGCTAGCTTAAAAAGCTCTATGAATTCGTTATAAACGTATTATAATAGTTTCTCTAAATAGTCTTCTAGTTTCTTTACCTTAAGCGCTTTTTTAATATCCCTTAGGCTTACTACCTATATTCCCGCTTCTAGCCTAAATAGCTAGCTCTTGCTAATCCTCTAGTAGATCGCTATAAATAAGGTAGTATTAAGTTAGCAGGCTTCCTAGATCTCCCTTACTCTCTAGGGTTCTTTCTATCCTTAAAGGGTAATAATAACCCCTACCTTCCTATAATATACCCGGTTCTCTGCTATATTATAAATAATATAGTTTTATTCTATCTATAGCTTCCTTAAGAAGAGGTTAGTATCTAGTCCTTTTATTATATAAGCAAAGAGTTGCTATATATAGCCTCTAATCTCGAGGTATAATATAGCTATACCTTTTGCTATAGCTTAAGCTAAGTTATTAGCAAAGCTTTATAATTACTACGCTTAGTAGTCGATATATAATAAATAGAGGTAGTAGGTATACTAGTAGTCTATTATTATATAGATATTATATCTGCAGTCTATTAAAGCATTAATAGGAGTGCCTTTATTAACTCTAACTACTAATATTATAGAAGGCCTGCTTATACTACGTTCTAACTAGAACTATTCCTAACTAGCCCGCTCTTCCTCTATTATCCCTAATACCTAGTTTTATACTAGGGTTATTTATTTCCTAAGTTAGAAGGGTCCTCTTTACCTTTAACCTCTCCTAAGTCTAAATATATTATTTCCTTAATAGCTTTTACTACTCTAGGACTATCTTTTAACTTCTTAGCCTTCTAATAGTCCCTTTATAAGTAACCGATCTAGTTATACTTAAAATTATAGCATATTTCTTTATTAAGACCTTTACCTATACCCTTGCGCGAGGCGCGTACTAACCCCGTTATCCTAGTATCCCTATTTATATCTACTCTAGTAGGTAATACTCTCGATCTAAAGGTTATAAGCTAGCGCGAAGTATTAAGAACGTAATATAATCCCTCTAGCTTCTATGCGATATCTTATATAAAGCTAATATATTTAGCATACTTATAGGGGGTCGGGTAGTTAACTAGATAGTCGAGGAGCTTATAAAATAATGCCCTATATAGGTAGTTAATCTAGATACTATCTAGCTATATTATACTACCTGCCTCTGCAATAGTATATTCGAAGCGGGGTAGGAATAAGGCAAAGGCTTTATTATACTTTATTTAAAGCTCTGAGAGTCTTCTAAGAGCCTTACTTATAATATTAGGGTTACTATAGGTATAGTCTAGGTATGCTAAGAAGGTATCTAGCTTGAATAAGCTATTACTACCCCCTAAGCTATAGAAAGCTATAACTACTAGCTATACTTTAGGTTCTAGGCAGGAGTTAATAAGATACTAAGCCTCCTAATTGCTTAGGTAGAAGTCCCGGTCTATTCTAACTTTATTATATATCTATTACGCCTATATAGTATACTTATTGCAGTTTCCTCCGAACTTAGGGGGGTTAGAGAGGGGTTTTAATCGCTAAGCGCCCCCTGCTTCCTAGGTAGTCTCTAGCTATAGGGATAGTATTAGTAACGCTAGGGTATAGCTGCCTGCTATATCTCGCTAGAGCTCCGCGGTCGGTTTATTATTAGGCTGCTATATAGTTATTAGGCTATCGAGCTAGTTACTAAGCTTATTAATTGCTTTATAAATTGCTTTAAACGCTTCCTTACTTATTAGTAGTACTTCTAGACTAGCTACTATAAGCATAGCTAGTTCTATTTCCTACCTGCTATTTATTATACTATATAATTAGCAAGGCAGGCGTAAAGAGACAGAGAGCTTAGATATATAAGGGGCTAGCCCGGGTTTATTTAACTTAGAAGTACCTTAATTATAGTAATCTAAGCTAAGGAAGGGAAGTTTTCTAAGAAGTTCCCTATGCAATAGAAAAGCAGATATAGGGCGAATATTAAGGGAGAGCGGTTATTAAGGGCAGAATCCTTAGGGTCTGCAGCACCGCCCAGATGCCAGCAGTAGCGTAGCCCGTAACACTAGTACCTTGGTAGTAGTATTTAGAGGGTTTTATATAACTATATACTAGCTATTCCCCTATTTAATCTCTTATAACTATTACTAGAGGGACTTTAGTATTATTATTAAATTAGCTTATAATAGCTTATTTTAAGTTTTAGCTATGTTATTATTACCTATCTTACTAACTAATAGGGAATAATACTTTACTTATTATTATTATTATTATAATAAGCTTAAATATATAAAGAGTTAAAACAAAGTTTATTTAATAAGAAGTTATTATAATATTATTTATTTAAGTTAAAGAGGAAAAAAGGAAGTTTTCCTCTCTAATAGAGATTTTATTAGTTTATAAGGAATTACTAGGTAAGCCCTAGGTAAGCTCTAGGTAGCCCCCTTAAAGTAATAAACCTAGGTAGAAGCCTAGGTAGGCTTAACCTAAGTATAGCTTATAATACCTTATACTTTATAATCTATTTAGAGGTTACTTTTTATATTATACTCTTCTCTTTATAAGGGATCTAAAAAGCTTTAATATATATCTCTCAAATAGCTTTAAGCTAATAGATCTTATTAATTACTATTCTCATTATTAATTAAATAATACTCCTAGTAATTAAGTTTTTTAAAATAAAATAGGTTTAATAATACTTAAGATAGATTATCTCTTAAATATAATCTTTAAATTAGATTATAACTCTATATAGCTCCTTAATCTCTTTTATTTTATTTTTATATA
>JAOQIF010001588.1:0-14125 GCA_026260285.1 Colletotrichum sansevieriae | reverse complement strand
GACTAGATAGGCTAATAAGCTAGATATCTATAGCTATAGCTAATAAGCTAGCCTAAGCTAGAGGGCTAGATAAAGCAACTAGCTAAGTGCTAATATAATAGATTATAACTATAATAGCTAACTAGTATAAGCTAATTGCTCCTATATTAAGCAACTAAGCTCCTGCGAAGCAATTGCCTAAGGTTTATAAAGAACCCCGGAATTATAATATAGCGCGCCTTACTAGCAAATCTACTAGTATAATAAGAGAAGATTAGCTTATTATAATTAAAGAGGCTTATAAGCACCGCCCTAGTTGCTCTAATAGCTAATATATTTAGTAGGCTTTAAGTATAATAGAGCATACCCTATAAATAAAATAGCAGAATTATTAGTAAATACTTATAGATAAGTTAGAGAACTAGGTTAACCCTAAATAGGAAGACTTTAGAATTTTTATAAGAGGGTAGCATATCGCGCCTAAGCTCTAAGAGTAGAACTACTATAATACTTTAGGATAGTGCTATTAGAAGGGTAATAAGAAACTACTTATATATTAAGCTTAATAGGAGTCTATTAACTAAGTATTTAGCAAGCTAAGCATAAGCAATATAAAGGCGCACGCCTTCTTTTAGAGCCTTATTAAGACCCTAAAGGATAAACTCTTTAAGTAGGATATTAAGTGTACTAATATATATATTATTACTCTATATATATAGAGATTATAGGAGATCATAGAAGGGAGACGCAGGGGAATATCCGCTAGCTATTCTAAGTTATATAAGCAACTATACATAGGCTCTCTAGACTGCCCTTATAAGAGCAGCTTATAACCCCCTAGGTTAATAGACTCAAGGGACTGCTGCCTAGAGACCCCATCCTAGAATAACTACCTAGTAAATATCTATATAATACCTAGCGCTAGTTATATATCCTCTAACTCCTAGGGACCCTAGTACTATAACTATAAGAGGTATAGCTATATCTCCCCTAATTATACTAAATCCTATGCGCAGCTAATAGGTAGCAACTAGAACCTGAACCTAAGATAGGGCGGGATAAGCATAATTATAATACCCTATATAACTAATACTAAAAACTTAGGAAACGAGTAGGCATAGATATAACCCCGAGGGGTACTACGCTAGAAACCACCTTAGTTCTAATAGGATAAACTATTAAGGGATAGGTATTAGCGCTCTAAGTATCTAGCAAAGTCAAACTAGAGGTTAATATAGATACCTATATAGCAATAGATATTATATAAGAAGATCTTATTAAGAGGCTCTAACTAAAGGAGGCTATTAGTATTATAGCCCCTAAATTAGTGGATTTCTAGGGAAGGATTATGCTTATAGGTAAGGTTTACTAGCTTATACTCTTCCTTATAGATAGTTAGGGTTACCTATAGAAGATTCGCTAGGCTTTTATTATAAGCCGTCGCTTTAAAAGAGCGGGTAGTATCCTTCTATCTAATAACTTAATAGGATAGGAAGGTATTTATATAGATACCTATATATATACTTACTTATATAAACCCCTCTTACTCGCTAAACTAGAGGTAATTATCTAAGAAATTATAGAGAATAGCTAATAGGCTTATATTATATATCTAATAGGTGCTATAAGCCCTGATAAGATAGATATAGAGACTTTAGGCGAAGATTTGCTAGATAATAAATAGGAGAAGAAGATCCCTAGGGAACTTTAAGACTTTGCTAATATTTCTAATAAGGAGAATGCAAAGAAAGTTCTAAGGCTAAAGGGAGTAGTATATTATATTAAACTAAAACCTAGTAAGGAACCCCTATATAAATCTATATACCCTATATTAGTAGAGTAGCTATAAACGCTCGCTAAGTATATTTAGGATATAGAAGCAGCAGGCTATATATACCGCTTAACTAGTTCCGCAGGAGCACTAGTACTATTTATACTTAAGAAGGATAGAAGCCTATAACTATATATAGACTATAGAGGACTAAATAAAATTATAATAAAAAAATAATATCCTCTGCTATTAATTAGCAAGCTTCTAGATAGACTTACTAGAGCAAAGTTTATTTCTAAGATTAACTTAAGCGAGGTATACTACTAAATTGCAATTAATAAAGCAGATAGGTAGAAAATAGCATTTAGAATATAATATAGGCACTTCAAGTATATTATAATACTATTTAGGCTTATGAATACCCTAGCAACTTTCTAGGCATATATTTATTAAATACTTACTAACCTTTTAGATACCTGCTATATTATATAACTAGATAATATTCTAATCTACTTAGATATAAGGGAATAGTATACTAAGGACCTCTATACTATCCTATGCTACCTAAGGGCTACTAAGCTATTTATAAAACTAAAGAAGTATAACTTCTACTAGATAGAAGTAGATTTTCTAGGGTTCTATATTACCTAAGATAGTATTAGAATAGACCTAAATAGAGTCTAAGTAGTTACTATATAGCTAGTACTAGAGTCTTTTAGAGATATCTAAGTATTCCTTAGCTTCTATAACTTTTACTATAAGTTTATTATAAGATATTCCTATATTATAGCCCCTATAAATAGTATACTCAAGGGAAGCTAGAATAGTATAAAGTTAGGAGCCTTCGCCTAGATAGGGGAGATATAGACCTTATTTGAGATACTTTAGAGAGTATTTGCTAAAGCCCTAATACTAAGATATTATAACCTAGCATTAGAAACTAGGGTTAAGACTAATATATCTACTTAAGTAGCGTCTAGCGTGCTCTTATAGAAGTATAATATAGTTTAGCACCTAGTAGCCTTCTAGTTAAGGAAGCTCTTAGATATAGAGAGGCGCTAGGCTATAGGGCAATAGGAACTCCTTGCTATTATAGAAAGTTTAGATTACTAGGCATAGTACTTATAAGGACTTCTTAAGAAATTTATAATACTTATAAACTATATAGTATTAAAAGGAGTATTCGCTATATCTATATAGGATATTTATAGAAGCCTTATGCAATAGGTTTACTACCTATTAGTATTTAACTTTGAAATTAAGTATAGGTTAGGGGTTACTAATCTAGTAGATAGACTATTATAACGCCCTAACTATATAATAGAAAATACTAAGGTAGATAATATACTTCCTACCCTTAGAAAGAAACTTAGGCTTATTAGCTAGCTTTTAGTAATAAATTACTAGCATATTATTAAGCTTAAAGGAGCTTTAGCTATTATAAGAACTTATATCTATGCTATCTAGCGAAGCATATAAGAACCTTACTAGAGGGCTAGCTCTAAGGTTAAGGGATCCTCACCCTTAAGTTAGTACTACCCCACGATAGGTACTAATAAGCTACTATATATAAGTATATATATTAGCGCTATTACCTGCATAAAAGCATATGCAGATGCTATGCTAAATGCTCCACGAGAGAATAGCAATAGGCTAGAGGACTCAGGGGGAGCTAGGGTTACTATACTAGAGTAGTATATCTTACGTGCTATAATAAGGGAGCTTATTTAGGATAAAATAGCTTATATACTACGATTAGGCGTGGATCTCAAATAGATAGTTAGAGGACTATAGGCTAAAGACTACTTCTATAGAGATATTATAGCTAAGGTTTGCTAGAATACTAGGGAATACTAAGGATACTAAGTTAATAAGAATAATATCCTTTAGTTTAGAAGAAGACTTATTATCCTATAAGAGGGATCCCTCTGCTATGAAATCCTAAAGAACTACTATAATATATCTAAATTAGGGTATATAAGAGCAAATAAGATAGCTAAGCTAATCTTATAAACGTTTTATTAGCTATATTTAATAGAGGATATATAGCAATATATTGCTAAATGCCTATATTACTAAGGGGCGTGCATATTATAGCATAAGCTATATAAGCTACTATAAATACTAGAACTACTAGTATACCTATTCTAATAGATTTCTTTAGACTTCTTAACTAGCTTACTAGAGAGTTGCTAAGATAATAGAGTTACTTATAATATAATTCTAGTAGTTATATGCTAGATAACTAAAGTAGCATAGTTCTTAGTAATAACTAAGTAACTAGATGCTATAGGTTTAGCAAGGATCCTATATTAAGAGATTAAGTACTAATATAGCACGCCTAAGGCTATTATTAGTAATTAAGATAAACTAATTACTAGTTAGTTCTAGTGAGACTAGACTAAGGCCTGAGATATAGAAGGGCGTATCTCTACTATATAGTACCTATAGATAGATAGCTAGACTAAAAGAATATACTAAACCTTAACTATATATCTTATAAAGTTTAGCAAAAGCTCGCGCAACTAATAGGCAATATAATTAGTTAAAGCTAAATCTTTATATAATAATAGCAAATATACTACTATTAGTATATCCCTATTTGAGGCCCTTATAGGATATTACCCTCAAATAGTTAAGTACTACTAGCTAAACGTTAAGATTAAAACCTAAGGGGTTAATAAAAGGCTTAAGAAGCTAATAGAGGTTTGCTAAAGAATAGCTAAGAACTAGTAATATATAATAGAGGTATAAGCTAAGAATGCGAATACTAGAAGAAAAGTATAATTATATAATATTAGAGATATTATAGGATTCTTAATAAAGAACTTCTATTTTGCAAAGGGTTAGCAAAAGCTCGCCCTAAGATTTATTCTTATACTAGTTATAGAAGTTATAGGCTCTAATACCTATAGAGTATAACTCCTAGAGAAGTATAGTATAGTATATAATATCTTCTCTATTACTCTACTTAAGCTATAGTATAGCTAAAAGCTTGCTAAGGGGTAGCTCCTAGACCTTAAAAAAGACCCTAAAGAATAGGAAGTCGAGGGTATTATATTATAGAGGGAAGCGCTAATAAGCCCCCTATATTTAGTTAAGTAGAAAGGCTAGCTCATAGAGTATAATACCTAGGAGCCTAAATAATACTTAGCAAATACTTTGCAAATCCTCGCTAGATTTAAGAAATAGTAGCATAAGTTATATTATAAGTAGGATAATAAGTAGTATAGAATAATAAGAAAAGTCAATTAACTATAAGATAGCTGAAACGCTAAGAGAAGGACCCCCCCTATAAAAGCAATATAAACCCTATAGGTATGTAACCTTATATTACTATAGAATTCCACTGCATATCCGCTGGAGTTCCGCTGGTACTATTACTTATTATTATTACTTTTACCCTCTTTATTATTATTATCCTCGTTATTATTATTATTATCCTCGCTCTTATCCTCCAAGCTATTACTAGTAGTACTGCTATTACTACCCTAACTATTGCTCTCTATAGAATTATTAGAGTTACTATCCTCTATAGCTAAGGACTTATCCTCCTCGCTACTATAAACCTAGTATTACTAAGTTATTACTAACCTTCTTATAAGAATTAGGTTAAGGCGCGGGGCTAATACTAATGACCTTAAAGATAGTAATAGGAGCTTAGTAATAAGTATTATAAAGCATATAGGAACCTTAAACCTTTAAGGGCTCCTATAAAGGAAGCGTAGATATATAGGTATTACTCTTTAAAAGCTATATTATTAGGGTATTAGCAAGCTTATTAAGAAAGGTAGCCTACTTAAAGATATAAGTCTTATTATATAAGTAAGTAGGGAGAGTATTATTAAGCTATATTATAATCTACTTAGCTAAAGCCTTATCCGTAGCCTAGCGAGCTACTTATAAATATATATTAGATTAATAAAAGGGTAAGACTAATTATAAGGTGAAACCTACCTCAAGCGAAACCTATAGATATACCTAGGTATATAAAGCTGCACTCTCCTCTACACTTATAGCAAGGAGTTAGTTCTTATAGTTCTTAGAACTAGGCTTAAGACTAGCAGGGTTTACTAACTAGTTATAGAGGTATTAGAGAAGCTCCTGCCCCTGCTCTATAGCTATAAAGATATAGAAGATCTTATGCTATTAATACTAGCTAGTAGTAATCGCGCAGATATAACGCTTAACCTAGTTCTAATAGAAATAAGTAGTACTAATAAGATAAATAGGAATCTAGAGATAGGAAAAGTTAGCCTATACCTTCCCTAAATAATTGCTAAACTCACCCTATAGTACTTAATACTATAAACCTAGTATAACTTATATATATAATTACTATTATATTAATAAGCGCAGACGACTTAGGTATTCTTAGGGAGCTATAGCGCGTAGCTAACGCAAGGTTTGCTACTACCCGCCTAGTTATACTAATAGTTACTACTACTAAGCTTAGCCTTAGTAGGGCTATACTTAGCGAGGAGTTAGCTAATAAGGCTCTTAGCGCTCATAATATTTAAGGAAGTATTAAAAGATAGGAAGGGTCTATAAAGGCTTAATAAAGGGCTTAGATAATATAAAAGTAGTTATTAAATAATATACTATAATAAGGAGGGAAAAGAACTAACCCTAGGGCAGGAAAAAGCCGTTATTTTATAAATAGCTAAAGAGACCTTGCTAAACTATTGCAAAGGCAGATACGACTTTAGATAGCAAAGAATAGTAGTTATTTACTATAGTAGGTGCTACTTACTAGGAGGTAGATATAGTGAATTAGTAATAGTAGTTGCTATCTAACCTATTTAATAGCCTCGTGATATATATATTTAAGAGGGGGATAATAGGATAAAAAACGAAGTTATTATAAGGGCATAGTATAAGAAAGTACTCGCTAGATAAGGGGCGAATAGTAGGAGAATAAAAATAAAGTTACTATAAGGATAACTATTCTCTTTTAAAAGGAAATAATAAGATCTCTTTAGAATAGCCTAGATAGAGGGTATAAAAGAGCCTAAAAGGAGAGGAACTATAAGGAATAGGACTATTAGCTTAGCTACTATATCTATAACTCCACGGGCTCTACTATCTTTTAGTAAATATATAGCAGATAGTTACTACGCTAGATAATAGTAGTAATAGGTGAAGGACTAGGATCTACCCTAGATAGCTAAGAAGGATAATAATAGAGGGCTAACCTATAATACCTAATCTTATAGTAGGGACTACTATAATTAGAAGGGAGATAATTATAAGGGACTAGATACCTAGACTAGAGAAGCTAGAGATACCTCAGCTAGTATAGGCTAAAAGGATAGAGGGGCCTATAGGTCTAGGGTATAGAACCCTTATAGCGAAGACTTAGCGAATACTTACTAAAAGCTAGAAATAAAGGATCTTAGAGGAAGTAAGCAAAAGTAGCGTAATAATACTGATCCTACCTTTTAGGTGCTTCTGCTATTAGTTTGACCTGACCGTGGCTCTTTGTAAAGGTATCGAGGGGCTAAGAGCCACGGTTAGGTCAAACTAATAGCAGAAGCACCCAAAAGATAGGGTCCGTATTATTATACTACTTTTACTTGCTTCCTCTAAGATCCCTTATTTCTAGCCTTTAGCGAGTATTCGCTAAGTCTTCGCTATAAGGGTTCTATGCCCTAGACCTATAGGCCTCTCTATCCCCTTAGCCTATAGTAGCCGAAGCGTCTCTAGCTTCTCTAGTCTAGGTATCTAATCCCTTATAATTATCCCCCTTCTAATTATAGTAGTCCCTATTATAAGATTAGGTATTATAGGTCGGCCCTCTATTATTATCCCTCTTAGCTATCTGGGGTAAGCCCCGGTCTTTTACTTATTATTACTATTATCTAGCGTAGTATCTATTTAGCGAATATTTACTAAAAGATAGTAGAGCCCTTAGAGTTATAGATATAATAGCTAGGCTTATAGTCCTATTCCTTATAGTTCCTCTCCTTTTAGGCCCTTTTATGCTCTCTATCCGGGCTATTCTAAAGGGATCCTATTATTTCCTTTCAAACGAGGGCAGTTATCCTTATAGCCTCGTTTTTATTCTCCTATTATTCGCTCTTTATTTAGCGAGTACTTTCTTATGCTATACCCTTATAAAGACTTCGTTTTTTTATCCTATTATTTCCTTTTAAAAGAGGGCGGTTATCCTAATAGTAGCTTCGTTTTAGTTCTCCTATTATTCGCTCTTTATCTAGCGAGCACCTTCTTATATTATACCCTTATAATAACTTCGTTTTTTTATCCTATTATTTCTTTTTAAAAGAGGGTAGTTATTCTAATAATAGCTTCGTTTTAGTTCTCCCGTTATTCGCTCTTTATCTAGCGAGCACCTTCTTATATTATGCCCTTATAATAACTTCGTTTTTCATCCTATTATCCCCCTTCTAATTAGGTGCGTTACGAGGCTATTAAGTAGGTTAGATAGTAACTATTATTACTAATTCACTATATCTATCTCCTAGTAGGTAGTACCTATTATAGTAAGTAACTACTGTTCTTTACTATCCGAAGTTATATCTGCTTTTGTAATAGTTTAGCAAGGTCTCTTTAGCTATCTATAAAATAATAGCTTTTTCCCGCCCTAGGGTTAGTTCTTTTCCCTCCTTATTATACTATATTATTTAATAACTACTTTCATATTATCTAAGCCCTTTATCGAGACTTCGTAGAACCTCCCTATCTTTTAATATTTCCTTAAATATTATAAGTGCTAAGAGCCTTATTAGCCGACTCCTCGCTAAGTATAGCCCTACTAAGGCCGAACTTAGTAGTAGTAACTATTAGCATAATTAGGCGGGTAGCAGCAAGCCCTGCGTTAGTTGCACCCTATAGCTCCTTAAGAATGCCTAGGTTATCTACGCTTATCGCTATAATAGTGATCGTATATATAAGTTATACCGGGTTCGCAATATTAAGTGCTATAAGGTGAGTTTAGCAACTATTTAGTAGAGGTACGGGCTAACTTTTCCTATTTCTAGATTCCTACTTATCTTATTAGTACTACTTATTTCTATTAGAACTAGGTTAAGTATTATATCTGCGCGATTGCTACTAGCTAGTATTAATAGCGTGAGATCTTCTATATCTTTATAGCTATAGAGTAGGGGTAGGAGCTCCTCTAATACCTCTACGACTAGTTAGTAAACCCTACTAGTCTTAAGCCTAGTTCTAAGAACTATAAGAACTAGCTCCTCGCTATAAGCATCGAGGAGAGTATAGCTTCGTATACCTAGGTATATCTATAGGTTTCGCTCGAGGTAGGTTTCACCTTATAGTTAGTCTTATCCTTTTATTAGTCTAATATATATTTATAGGCAGCTCGCTAGGCTAAGGATAAGGTTCTAGTTAAGGAGATTATAGTATAGCTCGATAATACTCTCCCTACTTACTTATATAATAAGACCTATATCTTTAAATAGGCTACCTTTCTTAATAAGCTTATTAATATCCTAATAATATAGCTTTTAAAGAGCAATACCTATATATCTATGCTTCCTTTATAAGAGCCTTCGAAGGTTTAAGGTTCCTATATGCTTTATAATACTTATTACTAAGCTCTTATTGCTATCTTTAAAGTTATTAGTAGTAGTCCCACGCCTTAATTAAATTCTCAGAAGAAGGTTAATAACGCCTTAGTAGTAGCTTAGTAGTACTAGGTTTATAATAGCGAGGAGGATAAGTCCTCTGCTATAGAGGATAGCAACTCCAATAAAGCTATAGAGAGCGATAGTTAGGGTAGTAATAGTAGTACTACTAGCGAGAGCTCTAATAAGGAGAGCGAGGATAATAATAATAATAACGAGGGTAATAATAATAATAAGGAGTAGTAATACTAGCAGAACTTTAGCGAGAGTGCAGTAGACTTCTATAGTAATATAAGGTTAGATACCTATAGGGTTTGCGTTATTCTTTATAGGGGGGGTCTTCTCTTTAGCATTTTAGCCGTCTTATAGTTAATTAACTTTTCTTATTAATCTATACTACTCGTTATCCTACTTATAATATAACTTGCGCTATTATTTCTTAAATCTAGCTAGGATTCGTAAAGCGTTCGCTAAGTATTCTTCAGGCTCTTAGGTATTATATTCTACTAGCTAGCCTTTCTACTTAACTAAATATAGGGGGCCTATTAGCGCTTCCCTTTATAATATAATATCCTTAACTTCCTATTCCTCAGGGTCTTCTTTAAGGTCTAGGAGCTACCCCTTAGTAAGCTTTTAGCTATGCTATAGCTTAAGTAGAGCGATAGAGAAGATATTATATGCTCTACTATACTTCTCTAGGAGTTATACTCTATAGGTATTAGGGCTTATAACTTCTATAACTAGTATAGGAATAAATCTTAGGGTAAGCTTTTACTAACCCTTTATAAAACGGAAGTTCTTTATTAAGAGTCCTATAACGTCTCTAATATAGTATAATTACGCTTTTCTTCTAGTATTTGCATTCTTAGCTTACACCTTAGTTATATATCGCTAGGTCTTAGCTATTCTTTAGCAAACCTCTATTAGCTTCTTAAGCCTTTTATTAACCCCTTAAGTCCTGATCTCTATATTTAGCAAGTAGTAGTTAACTATTTGAGGGTAGTATCCTATAAGGGCCTCAAATAGGGATATGCTAATAGTAGTATATTTACTATTATTATATGAAAATTCGGCCTCAACTAGTTGCATTACCTATTAGTTGCACGAGCCTTTGCTAAACTTTATAAGATACGTAGTTAGGGTCTAGTATATTCTTTTAGTCTAACTATCCGTCTATAGATACTATGCAGTAGAGATATACCCTTCTATATCTTAGGCCTTAGTCTAGTCTCGCTAGAACTAGCTAGTAATTAGTTTATCTTAATTACTAATAATAACCTCTAGTATGCTATATTAGCACTTAATCTCTTAATATAGGATCCTCGCTAAACCTGCAGCATCTAGTCGCTTAGTTATCGCTAAGAACTATACTACTTTAGTTATCCGATATATAATTACTAAGATTATATTATAAGTAACTCCATTATCTTAGCAACTTTCTAGTAAGCTAGTTAAGAAGTCTAAGGAAATCTATTAGAATAGGTATACTAATAGTTCTAGTATTTATAGTAGCCCGTATAGCTTATGCTATAATACGCGCGCCCCTTAGTAGCATAGGCACTTAGCGACGTATTACTATATATCCTCTATTAAATATAGCTAGTAGAACTTTTATAAGATTAGCTTAGCTATCTTATTTACTCCTATATACCCTAATCTAGGCGTATTATAGTAGTTTTTCAGGATTTTATAATAAAGGGATCCCTCTTCTAGGATAATAAGTCTTCTTCTAAACCAAAGGATATTATTCTTATTAACTCGGTATCCTTAGTATTCCCTAGCATCCTAGCGAACCTTAGCTATGATATCTCTATAGAAGGGGTCTTTAGCTTGCAGTCCTCTAACTATCTATTTAAGATCTATACCTAGTTATAGTATATAAGCCGTTTTATCCTAAATAAGCTCCCTTATTATAGCATATAGGATATACTATTCCGGTATAGTAACCCCAGCTCCCCCTAAGTCCTCTAGCCTATCGCTATTCTCTCGTAGAGCAGTTAGCATAGCACCTATATATGCTTTCGTATAGGTAATAGCGCTAATATATATACTTATATATAGTAGCTTATTAGTACTTATTATAGGGTAGTGCTAACTTAAGGGTGAGAATCCCTTAACCTTAGAGCTAGCCCTCTAGCAAGGTTCTTGCATACTTCACTAGACGGCTCGGGTATAAGTTCTCACGACTGCTATAGTTCCTTTAAGCTTAGTAATATACTAGTGAATATTCGCTAAAAGCTAGCTAATAAGCCTAAGTTTCTTTCTAAGGGTAGGAAGTATATCGTCCACCTTAGTATCTTCTACTATATAGTTAGAGCGTCGCGATAGTCTATCTACTAGGTTAGTAACCCCCAACCTATGCTAGATTTCAAAGTCGAATGCTAATAAGTAGTAGACCTATCGCACGAGTCTTCTATAAATATCCTATATAGGTATAGTAAGCACTCCTTTTAGCGCTATATAGTCTATAAGTATTACAAATTTCTTAGGGAGTCCTTATAGGTATTACGCCTAGTGATCTAAACTTTCTATAATAGCAAGGAGTTCCTATTACTCCGTAGCCTAGCGCCTCTCTATTTCTAAGAGCTTCCTTAACTAGAAGGCTACTAGGTGCTAAACTATGCTATGCTTTTGCAAAAGCACGCTAGATACTACCTAAGTAGATATATTAGTCTTAACCCTGGTTTCTAACGTTAGGTTATAGTATCTTAGTATTAGGGCTTTAGCGAATACTCTCTGAAGTATCTCGAATGCAGTCTATATCTCCTCTATCTAGGCGAAGGCTCCTAACTTCGTGCTATTCTAGCTTCCCTTAAGCATACTAGTTATAAGGGCTATAATATAAGAATATCTTATAATAAACTTATAGTAAAAGTTATAAAAACTAAGGAATACTTAGATATCTCTAAAAGACTTAGGCACTAGCTATTTAGTAACTACTCGGACTCTATCTAGGTTTATTCTAATACTATCTTAGGTAATATAGAACCCTAGGAAATCCACTTCTATCTAGTAGAAGTCGCACTTCTTTAGTTTTATAAATAGTTTAGTAGCCCTTAGGCGGCGTAGGATAGCATAGAAGTCCTTAGTATACTATTCCCTTATATCTAAGTAGATTAGAATATTATCTAGGTATATAATATAGCAGGTATCTAGAAGGTTAGCGAGTATTTAGTAAATATATACCTAAAACGTTACTAGGGTATTCATAAGCCTAAATAGCATTATAGTATACTCGAAGTAACTATATCACATTCTAAAGGCTATTTTCTACCTATCTACCTTATTAATTATAATTTAATAGTATGCCTCGCTTAAGTTAATCTTCGAAATAAACTTCGCTCTAGCGAGCCTATCTAGAAGCTTGCTAATTAGTAGCAGGGGGTAATAGTTTTTTACTATAATTTCATTTAGTCCCCTATAGTCTATATATAGTCGCAGGCTTCTATCCTTCTTAGGCACGAATAATACTAGTGCTCCCGCGGAGCTAGTTAAGTAGTATATATAGCCTGCTGCCTCTATATCCTAGATATACTTAGCGAGCGTTTATAACTACTCTACTAATATAGAGTATATTAATCTATATAGGGGTTCCTTACTAGGTTTTAGTTCGATATAGTATACTACTCCCTTTAGCTTTAGAACTTTCTTTATATTCTCCTTATTAAAAATATTAGTAAAGTCTTTAAGTTCCCTAGGAATCTTCTTCTCCTACTTATAATCTAGCGAGTATTCGCCTAAGGATTCTATATCCTTTTTATTAGGGCTTATAATACTTATTAGATATATAATATAAGCCTATTAGCTATTCTCTATAATCTCTTAGATAATTACCTCTAGCTTAGCGAGCGAGAGGGGTTTATATAACTAGGTATATACGTAGATATCTATATAGATACCTTCCTATCCTATTAAGTTATTAAATAGAAGGATATCTCCTGCTCCTTCGGGGCGAGGGCTTATAATAAAAGCCTAGCGAATCTTCTATAGGTAACCCCGACTATCTATAAGGAAGAATATAAGCTAGTAGACCTTACCTATAAGTATAGGCCTTCCTTAGAAATCTACTAGTTTAGGGGCTATAATACTAGTAGCTTCCTTTAGTTAGAGCCTCTTAACGAGGTCTTCTTATATAATATCTACTACTATATAGGTATCTATATTAACCTCTAGTTTAACTTCGCTAGATACTTAGAATGCTAACGCCTATCCCTTAATAATCTATCCTACTAGAACTAAGGTAATTTCTAGCATAGTGCCCCTCGGGGTTATATCTATACCTACTTATTTCCCGAGTCTTTAGTATTAGTTATACTAGGTATTATAATTATGCTTATCCCGCCCCGCCTTAGGTTTAGGTTCTAATTGCTGCTTATTAGCTATGCATAGGGCTCGGTATAGTTAGGGGAGATATAGCTATACTTCTTATAGTTATAGCATTAGGGTCCCTAGGAGTTAGTAAACGTACTACTAGCGCTAGGGGTTATACGAGCATCTGCTAAGTAGTTATTCTAGGATAGGGTCTCTAGGCGGCGATCCCTTAAGTCTATTAACCTAGGGGGTTGTAAGCTGCTCTTATAAGGGCGGTCTAGAGAGCCTGAGTATAGTTACTTATATAACTCGGAATAGCTAGCAGACGTTCCCCCGTATCTCCCTTCCGTGATCTCCTATAATCTCTATATATATAGGGTAATAGTATATATATTAGTATAGTTAATATCCTACTTAAAGAGTTTATCCTTTAGGGTCCTAATAAGGCCCTAAAAGA
>JAOQIF010001587.1:0-14147 GCA_026260285.1 Colletotrichum sansevieriae | reverse complement strand
ATTAAACGACTCCTTAGAGTCTATCACTAGAATGGCTTATCCTTTATATAACTACTAATAGCACCTAAAGACTCTATATCCCGTATAAGTTAGTACCTGCAATTCTCTACCTTAGTTATAATAAAAAATACTACTTTAGCGCGGACTATATAATAGTAGAAATATCGATTTTTTAGTTTTATAATAAGAAGTTACTTATAAGATAATATATTACCTATTATAACTAGTGCAAAGAGAACTAAATCGACTGCTAAAGGCTACTAGGATAGCTATAACCTATCCCTATTATAGATATTCCTTATAATACTATCACTATAGACTTCGTTACTAATATACCTAAGGTGCTATCCCACGGAAGTCCTTATATCTTATTAGGTTTCCTAGAGTTAGATATATTAGTAATAGTAATATATAAATTCTCAAAGAAGATAATCCTTCTTATAGGATATTTAACCTATAGAGCAAAAGAATAGGTAATAGTCCTACTCCGCGTATTTTTCCTCTTAGACTAGGGAATTCTATATTATATTATTAGTAACTAAGATCCTAAGTTTATCTCTATAATATAGCATATAATATTTAATACCCTTAATATTAGGCTCCTCCTCTTAATAGCATACTACCCCTAGATAGATAGGCAGAGCGAAAGAATAAACCAGACTGCTAAGATTGCAATATAGTTTTATATATCTAAATCCCCTAATATCCCGTGGACCGATATACTACCTGCCTTATAGTATAATCTTAATAACTCCCTATTTACTATAATTAGATAATTGCTAAACGAGGTTATACTCGGATTTAAGCTATAAAGTATCCTTAATATAGTTATATAAACGAGCGCCCTGACTAAGAGCCTTACTATCCTTAGGGAGATATATTAGAAGGAGGTACTACTACTTATTAATATAGCGAACGCCTCGCATAAGGAGAGATATAATAACTACTATACTAATATAACTTTTGATAAAGGGGATAAAGTCTAGATACGACTTAGTAAAGGATTCTACTTACTAGGATAATATAATAGCAAATAGACCTCTAGATAGATAGGACCCTTCTGAATTAAGCATATTATTAATCCTCTTACCTATGAGGTAGATATTCCTAAGCACTAGCGGGTTTACCTAATCCTCTCTATAGCCTAGCTATATAAGCTAGCCTAGGGAGAAGACCTATTTAACTATAAGACTCTGCTACTAAAGCCTATTAAGGTTAATAGTAGTAAAGAGTAGGAACTTAACTATATTATTAAATAAAGAGTCTTATAGAGGAGTTATAAACCTACTATTAAATACCTTATCTAGTAGAAAAGCTTTATAATAAAAGATAATACCTAGGAATAAAGAGACTCCCTATTACCTAATATAAATAATCTTATTAATAAGTATAATGCTAAATTCCCCCTCGACTAGGATACTAAAAGAGCTATAAGAAGGTGCGCACCTCGTATATAACTAAATAGTTTTCCTATCCTTTTAATAGGATAAATATATATACCTTGAATTAATATCAGGATTGCAAATTTTCCCTTTATTATTACTATTTTTTACTATTAACTACTCTTCCCTCGATCTCTCTATCTTATATAGAAATAAATAGGAAGGAGCAGAGGGTGCTAACTTTTATATACCTTCCTTATTAACCCCTATTATAAAAGTTTTTTTTCTTTTCTCTCTTTCTATACCTTCCTTTCTATTTACTATACCTACCTACTTTTATTTAGGTATACCTATACTTTTTATTTATTTACTTCTCTGCTATATATTAATTATTACCTAATAGACCTCTTATAATAAGTAATAATATTATCCTAACTTGCTAAATATAGCCTCCTAAACGCTACCCTAATTAATATTATTATAATAATAGCTTCTAAAGGCAAGGAAGTTACTAATAACTACGAGGTCCTATCCTCTTACCTATCTAATAATAATAGCAGCTAAGATAAGGGTACTAACCCTTAGAATAACGAGGTGCTTAACCCTATCTCCCCGCGCTAAGGTAGCAATAACTAAGGTAGTAATAACTAAGTTAGTAACTATAGTATTAACCTTAGTATTCTAGTTAAGACTCGTAAGTCTGCTGCTAAGAAGAAGAAGTCCTATAAGGACTATAAGAAGGGTAAATAAGCAGCTAAGAAGAACTTCTTCGCTATAGATACTAAGACCTAATACGAGGAGGTTATTAATAATAATACTAATAATATTTAGAATAGTAATACCTAGGCTACTAAGCTAGTCCGCGTTATTACTAGTAATACTACTAATATTAAGGAGCCCGCCCTAGCTAAAACTATAGCTACTACCCCTTATAAGACTCCTAAGAAGGGCTGCCCTAGCCCTATAGCCTAGCGCTAGTAGATTAATAAGGCGAAAGCTCTTATTAATAACGCTTTTCTATACTACCCCGATATAGTCCTTATTAAGGAGATCGAGAAAATCCTTAATAATATCAAGCCTTCTGAGAATATATCTTCTAACCTTTATATTAGATATATCTAAGATATCCTCAAGTAAGTATATAATATATATATTAATAATAACGCCTATGGCAAGCTTCTCCCTAGTTGCGCCCAGGTCCTTGCTATATACTTTTATAATACCTATAGTTATATTAATAGAATTATTACTAGTAACCTTATTATAATAAACTATATCGACCTCTTTTCTATCGCCCTGCTCGTTAATATTAGTAATATTACTACTATAGACCTATTAGCCCATAAGGATGCTAAAACCGCAAAGGACCTCGCTATCATACGCCTTCTAGTGATGTAGTCAGCCATCGCGTGGTATTCCACGTGACCACGGTTAGGCTTAATGCCTATCCTTTAAGTAGGAGACTTCTAGCAGATAGCTTAGAAGGCTCGGCTATTATAGAATATATTACGATATACTTATAATTGCTTATTATACTATTTATTATTATTTATGCTTATATTGCTCTTTTCCTTATTTTATTTATAGTCTTAGCGACCCTTATTATAGCCCTAGGCTAGTAGGAAGACTATGATATCTAGTAGCACGACCTATCCTTTTTTTCCTTATCTAAGACCTCCCTTATATTATAAAGACTTATAACGAGGTAGAGGACTCGGACTTAACGTCGAAACCCCCCTCCTAAAAAGTATTTATATATTAAAAGGAAGGAAGTTAAAGAAGTTAAAGAGATAGAGGTCTTAACTATTAACTTATATAGCTAACTATTCGAGTTTAATATTAAATTAGTATAGTAATCCCTCTCTTATAGGGGAATATTATAATATAGGAGATATAGCTAGAATTAGATATTATAATAAGGCTTATAGACTCTATAGTTTCTAGTAGGCTTATAAGGATTATAACTTTACCCTTAGCCTTAGCGAATAATTTCGCAACTAGATAGCAAACCTCGCCTCTCTCAAATAGGATAATAACTATATACCCTATATAGATATTATTAATATAGGCTAGAAGGTAAAAGCTAATCTATGCTATTACTAGATACTCGAGCCTAATAACTATATAGCTATATTAATTAGTATTATTAATATAATTATAGCTATAAGGGATACTCTAGTAATTATAGTACTTTTTATACCCCTATCTAGAGAAGAAAGCCTTTATAGAGCTAGTGAGAAAATCACCCTTCTGCCCCTAAGAGATAAAAGAGTTGCAACTCCTATCTAGTCTAACTAGTTAGATATCGAACCCCTAGGACCTCCTATTAAGATAAGAGCTATAATAGATAATATTTATAATAAGAGTAGAAAAAACCCTAAACTACGAGTTATAACGCTAGAAGATACTATCGCAGGATTACTAGAGTAAAAAATCTATAGAATATTATAAATTCTTTATAATACTACTATAAGTCTGCTGAAGTAGGATATATTAATAGGGAGGACCTAGTAGCTATAGTAGAATTTAGTACTACTACTAATATTTCTACTATTATCCTAGGGGTCCTACCTAGAGCTGCTATGCTAGGGTCTCGAGGCTTTACTCCTTTAAGTATTTAGCTAGCTCGAGGCTAATATTAGAATACTATAGCCTATAGGAACTCGATAGGAAGGTAGATTTACCTAATAGTATAGTATTTTTTAGCTAGATACTAATAAGAAGTATAGCATAGAGCCTATCTTTTATAACTAGGATATTCTATACTATAAGGAGATAGATCTATAGATCTCTAGCTTAGATACTAAAACTACTAGCCTAGCTATAGCTTTAGAGATTATATAGAATCAGAGCTCTCTATTACGAGGAAAAGCACTTAGCTAGTAGGAATACTAACTCAAGCTAATTAAATAATAAAACTACCTCTATATATAATATTACGCCCTATGCAACGCTATTAGGAGACGTTTTATACTAACTTAATAGGAGTCTATCTAATAGATTGCTATATATAGGTTTACTATAGAAGACCTTAAGGGAGATAAAGATATTTATAACTTTACCTAGAACTATTTTAAATATAGTAGAGCGTAGATAGGACTAATATCTATAGTTAGTTATCTATTAATAATCTTCTATAATATAATTAACCTAGAGCTTTAGCAATTCCTAGATAAACTAACTACTAGTAATACTCTCGAGGATTACCTTAATATAGCTGAGAAAAAACATAAGGTAGTTTAGCGCAGACTCTAGGCGCTAATTAGTATTAATTATATAGTAGAAGAATCTAATAACGCAATATAGACTAATAATAAGGGATAATAGAATAACCGGGACTTCTAATAGAATAATTATAATAATCTTTAACCCTAATAATATTATTAACCTTAGTAACGCTTCTAGCGCTCTAATAACTATTAAAACTAGAAAGATCGCTACCTATAGAACTAGCTATAGAGAAACCTAGGTTTTCAATATTATGCAAAATATAATAGACTAGGATAGATTGACTTAGACGCTTATTATATATAGGAGGATTATAATGATAACTATAATATTAATAACCTCGTTAATAGCAGCTATATCCTACTAGATATATAGGAAGTCCCCCACGATTTAGCTACCCTATCGGAATAACTACGCAAAGAGGAAATAGCAGGCTAGATAATAGACGTTATAGTTATAGCAAGAAGCCTGCTAGTGATCTCCCTAACTACTTCGGTTCTAGACTTTGCTATATATTATATTAATAATATAGTGAATTTCGCAGGTCTTGTTGCAATTCCCCTAGCGAATAATATATAAGTATTACTTAAGAAAAACTAAATTATTAATACCTAGGTGAAAATAGTGAAACGAATAATACTAGCTAAATAGATATATCTCCGCCTTAATATAAAAAGCGATAATATAGCTAGCCTAGAGGAAGTCTATATTAATATAAGCGCCTTAATAACTCTAGTTAATAGGAATTAGGTGCTACGCTTTGCGCGAAATCCTATGTTTCAAACGATAGAACTATAGAAGATAAATACAATAGACTTAACCTTTTATATAATAGAGCAGGTTATATTCGACTTCTACGTCCTAGGTACTATTAGCGATATAGAGATCTATAGCTACGTTATTATTATAGCTAGAGTTATAAATACCCTTAGAGCGAATCTTCTGCTAGGAATACCGTTCTATAAAGATCACGGGCTAGTTATAGACTTTAATAAGGGTATAGTTAAGTTCCGCTTAGTATATAGAATATAGTATCTAGTTTAGTTTAGGAGATAGCATTTAGTAACTAGATAAGTTAATAACGCCTATACTATAGTTATTCCCCTGCAGAGCGATATATTCGTTATTACTAGCTTTATTAACCTCCCTAAGTCAAGCTAGCAAGGCTCTAATACTTAGCAATTTTAGTCTAGTTATATAGGCGTAGTTAATATAATAGTTATAGTAGATAACCCTAAGCTCATCCTTATGCGAAATATAATAGATAGGCTGATAATAATCCCAAGAGGATAGCAGCTAGGCTATATTATTCTAATAGAAGTAGAGGAGACTATTAACCTCGTTAACTATATAGATATTATTACCCTTATAAGAAGAGAATCAAACTCGCACTAGTTCTTATAATCTGAATTTAATAGGGCTATAAGTAATATAGCAGCTAGTGCGTAGTTTATAACCCCGCCTACTAAATCTAGCCTAGGACTGCCTTATTAAGGGGATAATATTCTATCTTATAGAATATCTAAGCTAAAAGATATCCTAGTTATATAAAGCAAGGATAGAGTTAAGATCTGCAATTAGGATGCGGTTTTTGCTAGTAGACTTAAGGAAATCCTTAATAACTAAGACGTCTATTATAATAAGGGGAGTATACCTATGCTAGATAACTAATATATATATATTAAGCTCGTTAAAAGGTAGCAAAACTAGAAGGCTATAGTAAAGCCTTACCCCCTTAGCGCTAAAGACCTTAAAGTTATTGAGAATATCTATAGCAAGATATATACTAATAGCAAGATGGTATAGGGTAATAGGCTAATCCTAGTTATCTATCCGCTCTTCGTTATATAGCAAGTAGTTAATAGTATAAAAAAAGGCAGGGTCGTCGTTAACCTTCGCCCTCTCAACTAAATTACTATCCTAGATATATACCTGCTTCCTAACTAAGATGATATAATAGATACCCTTAGAGGGAAGAAATATATAATAATATTTAATACTACTAGGTTCTTCTACTAACTGCTAATCTACTTAAGATACTATAATAGGATAGTAGTAATAAGTCCCTGTGGTATCGAGGTTTCTAATATTATCCTCATAGGATTTAAGAACTCGCTAGCCTATGCCTAGCGTTTTATGGATCGCTTCTTGCATAACTATAGGCACTTTGCTCGAGCATATATTAATAATATTATTATCTTTAGCAATAATAATAAGGATTATCTATAGTATATTAATATTATTCTCAAGCTCTTTGAAAATAACCGCCTTTATATTAGACCTAAGAAGTCCTTTGCAGGGTTTCTTGAAGTAAGACTCCTCAGCTATATAGTAAATACTAATAGTATTAAACAAATAGAGGATAGGATTGCAGCTTTTAAGAACCTCTGCTTCCTAAAAACTCTCTATAATATCGAGAGATACCTCGGAATAGCTAGATAGCTATGATATAATATACCCTAGTATAATATTATTATGATATTACTATAGGATAGAAAGACCCGTCTTATTGCGAAACTCTATAATAAAAATATGCTTCCTAACGGTCTATTAAAGATAGTTCGAATAAAAAGGGTCTAAAAGGTATTATTCAAGCTAATACTAAGTGAGCAAGAGGCGTGGAATACCTTCTAAGAGAATCTCTATAACTAGGTTATAAGATACTACTATAACCTAAATAAGCTTATATTTTTTAAACTTAATACCTATAAAAGCAGCTTTAGGCTTATAGTATTCTAACTAGGTATCCTATAGAATAGTATTAATATACCTAGCAAAGATATTATATAAATCTATATCTAACTAGTACTATTTCTATCTAAGGTTATATTACCCTTAGAAAAGCGATACTTCGCTATAGAGGTAGAGGTAATAATAGTAGTATAAGCTATGAAAAAGCTCTATAAGCTCGTATAATTAAATAAGCACCCTATATAAATTCTCATAGATTATGCGGCTACGAAGGGAATTCTTATATATACCTCGCTATAGACTATAGACCTTAATAAGGCTAATATATAGCTTGCGAGCGCTGCGAACTACTTATTGCAATTTAACCTCAATATAACCTATATACTAGGGAAGCTTAATATTATCCCTGATGCCCTCTCGCGCCTACTATTGCTTATAGCCTCAGGATAAGCTAATAGGTTTAAGGATAGTAACGTTCTTGCGGAAATAACCTATAGCAATATTAATAATAATATAGGATTTATAAGCATAGTTAACTAGTTAGCTAAGAAGTCCTAAGCCTATGGAGCAATAGGGGAGATAACTATGAGCATTTCAGAGGACTTTATCGCTAAGATTATAGATAATTATACTAATAACACGAGGTATAGCAAAATTCTTAAATAACTCCGATCCTAGTAGAAAGAACTAGGTAAGTAGTAGTTACTATTTAATACTACTATTAAGGAAAATAGCGCTAGAGCTGCTAGGAGAGCTCTAAAACGCTATTAAACGACTCCTTAGAGTCTATCACTAGAATGGCTTATCCTTTATATAACTACTAATAGCACCTAAAGACTCTATATCCCGTATAAGTTAGTACCTGCAATTCTCTACCTTAGTTATAACAAAAAACACTACTTTAGCGCGGACTATATAATAGTAGAAATATCGATTTTTTAGTTTTATAATAAGAAGTTGCTTATAAGATAATATATTACCTATTATAACTAGTGTAAAGAGAACTAAATCGACTGCTAAAGGCTACTAGGATAGCTATAACCTATCCCCGTCGTAGATATTCCTTATGATATTATTACTATTAACTTCGTTACTAATATGCTTAAGGTAATATCCTATGGAAGTCCCTACGCCCTGCTAGGTTTCCTAGAGTTAGATATATTAGTAATAGTAATATATAAATTCTCGAAGAAGATAATCCTTCTAGTAGGATATTCAACCTATAGAGCAAAAGAGTAAGCGATAATCTTACTCCGCGCATTTTTCCTCTTAGACTAGGGAATTCTATATTATATTATTAGTAATAGGGATCCTAAGTTTATCTCTATAGTATAGTATGTGATATTTAACGCCCTTAACGTTAGGCTCCTCCTCTTAATAGCATACTACCCCTAGATAGATAGGCAGAGCGAAAGAACGAACTAGACTGCTGAAATTATAATATAGTTCTATATGTCTAAATCCCCTAATATACTATAGACTAACGTACTACCTGCCTTATAGTATAATCTTAATAACTCCTTATCTACTATAATTAGATAATCGCTAAATAAGGTTATACTCGGATTTAAGCTATGAAATATCTTTAATATAGTTATATAAATAAGCGCCCCGATTAAGAGCCTTATTATCCTTAGGGAGATATATTAGAAGGAGGCACTACTACTTATTATCATAGCGAACGCCTCGCATAAGGAGAGATATAATAACTACTATACTAATATAACTTTTGATAAAGGGGATAAAGTCTAGATACGACTTAGTAAAGGATTCTACTTACTAGGATAATATAATAGCAAATAGACCTCTAGATAGATAGGACCCTTCTAAATTAAGTATATTATTAGTCTTCTCGCCTATAAGGTGGATATTCCTAAGTACTAGCGGGTTTATCTAATCCTCTCTATAGCCTAGCTATATAAGCTAGCCTAGGGAGAAGACCTATTTAACTATAAGACTTAGCTACTAAAGCCTATTAAGGTTAATAGTAGTAAGGAGTAGGAACTTAATTATATTATTAAACGAAGAGTCTTATAGAGGAGTTATAAACCTATTATTAAATACCTCGTCTAGTAGAAAGGCTTTATAGCAAAAGATAATACCTAGGAATAAAGAGACTCCCTATTGCTTAATATAAATAATCTTATTAATAAATATAATACTAAATTCCCCCTTAACTAGGATACTAAAAGAGCTATAAGAAGGTGCGCACCTTATATATAATTAAATAGTTTTCCTATCCTTTTAATAGGATAAATATATATACCCTAAATTAATATTAGGATTATAAATTTTCCCTTTATTATTACTATTTTTTACTATTAAATACTCTTCCCTTAATCTCTCTATCTTATATAGAAATAAATAGGAAGGAGCAGAGGGTGCTAACTTTTATATACCTTCCTTACTAACCCCTATTATAAAAAAAAATTTTCTCTCCTTCTATACCTTCCTTTCTATTTACTATACCTACTTACTTTTATTTAAGCATACTTATACTTTTTATTTATTTACTTCTCTCCTATATGCTAATTATTACCCGATAGACCTCCTATAATAAGCAATAATATTATCCTAACCCGCTAAATATAGCCTCCCGAACGCTAGCTTAACTAATACTATTATAATAATAGCTTCTAAAGGTAAGGAAGTTACTAATAATTACGAGGTCCCGTCCTCTTACCTATCTAATAATAATAGCAGCTAAGATAAGGGTGCTAACCCCTAGAATAACGAGGTGCTTAACCCCGTCTCCCTGCGCTAAGGTAGTAATAACTAAAGTAGTAATAACTAAGTTAGTAACTATAATATTAACCTTAGTACTCTAGTTAAGACTTATAAGTCTGCTACTAAGAAGAAGAAGTCCTATAAGGACTATAAGAAGGGTAAATAAGTAGCTAAGAAGAACTTTTTTGCTATAGATACTAAGACCTAATACGAGGAGGTTATTAATAATAATACTAATAATATTTAGAATAACGATACCTAGGCTACCGAGCTAGTCTATGTTATTACTAGTACTACTACTAATATTAAGGAGCCTATTCTAGCTAAAACTATAGCTACTACCCCTCGCAAGACTCCTAAGAAGGGCTATCCTAGCCCTATAGCCTAGCGCTAGTAGATCGACGAGGCGAAGGCTTATATTAATAACACCTTTTTATACTACCTTAATATAATCCTTATTAAGGAGATTAAGAAAATCCTCGATAGTATTAAGCCTTCTGAGAATATATCTTCTAACCTCTATATTAGATATATCTAGGATACCTTTAAGCGAGTATATAATATATATATTAATAATAACGCCTATAGCAAGCTTCTCCCTAGTTATACCTAGGTTCTCGCTATATACTTTTGCAACGCTTATAGTTATACTAATAGAATTATCGCTAGTAACCTTATTGCGATGAACTATATCGACCTCCTTTCTATCGCCTTGCTTATTAATATTAGTAATATTACTACTATGGACCCGTTAGCCTATAAGGATGCTAAAAACGCAAAGGACCTCGCTAATAAAGCTAAGGGTAATATTAATATTATTATTAATAGTATCTAATAGGAAATCCTTCCTTGCCTCAATACCGTGGAGACTAACGTGGCTAACGTGGATACTATTAATATTAATATTATTAGCGAGCATCTCGCTAAACTTAAGAACGATAGCATATTTAAGCAGGTAGTTGCTAATAAGATCTATATAGCTATTAATATAGTTAATACTAAGGAGATTGCAAGCCTTTGCGCTAAGATCGCAAACCTCTATACTATAATCGAGGGTCTCTAGCGCACTAGCGATAAGTAACCTACGCCTAGCGATACTAGTAATAATAGTGCTGCTAAGTAGTAGTAGATATCTAAGTTCGATATACTCCTCTATAAGCGCGACGCCTGATTAATAATACTATAGTGATTTCTAGCTATTAGAATGCGAAGAAGGAGAGAAGGGAATATTAAGCATATATATCCTAGATTAATAGTAATAGCAATTAGAATAATTGCTTTTTGAAAAGGGGTATATATTATATGCTTTCTAGTAATATAGTCGGCTATTGCGTAGTATTCCACGTAACTATAGTTAGGCTTAACGCCTATCCTTTAAGTAGGAGACTTCTAGCAGATAGCTTAGAAGGCTCGGCTATTATAGAATATATCACGATATACCTATAATTGCCTATTGCACTATTTATTATTATTTATGCTTATATTGCTCTTTTCCTTGTTTTACTCGCAGTCTTAGCGACCCCTACTATAGCCCCAGGCTAGTAGGAAGACTGTGATACTCGCTAATAAGGCTGAGGGTAATGTTAATACTATTATTAATAGCATCCGATAGGAAATCCTTTCTCGCCTCGATACTATAGAGACTAATATAGCTAATATAGATACTATTAATATTAATACTATTAGCGAGCGTCTTGCTAAACTTAAGAACGATAGCATATCTAAGCAGGCGGTTACTAATAAGATTCGCATAGCTATTAATATAGTTAAGACTAAGGAGATCGCAAGCCTTCGCACTAAGATCGCGAACCTCTATACTATAATCGAGGGTCTCTAGCGCACTAGTAATAAGCAACCTACGCCTAGTAATACTAGTAATAATAATACTACTAAGCGCTAGCAGATATCTAAGTTCGATATACTCCTCTGCTAGTGCAATACCTAATTAATAATACTATAGTAATTTCTAGTAATTAAGATATAAAGAAGGAGAGAAGGGAATATTAAGTATATATATCCTAGATTAATAGAGATAGTAATTAGGACGATTACTTTTTAAAAAGGGGGTATATATTATATACCTTTTAGTGATATAGTTAGCTATTATATAGTATTCTATATGACTATAGTTAGGCTTAACGCCTATCCTTTAAGTAGGAGACTTCTAGTAGATAAGCTTAGAAGGCTCGGCTATTATAGAATATATTATAATATACCTATAATTGCCTATTATACTATTTGTTATTATTCACGCTTATTGTTACGGTCAGCTATCCGACAGTAGGGTCTGCTAACAGAAGTTGGGGATTGACACGTAGTAATAGTATACTAGGTCGTGGTCGTGGTCGTAGGTCGTAGGCTGATAGTAGATCAGGTCTTCAGAGACTAAGGTAATCAGTCTTAGGCTTAATAAGTAATTCGCAGTAAAGGTAAGCTAAGAGTATCCATGAGGATAAATATAAAGTTAATTGCTGAAGAGCTATAGAAGTCTGACTATAAGCTATACTCAGGGTTATACTATATATAAGTTTAATTCTAGATATATACCTTTATACCTTAGGTCGATTTAGATCATTTTAATCCAGAATAATCATTTAGCCCCTAAGTCGTACTAGATCATTTTAATCCAAAATAATCGTTATCTTATTATTATATAACCTATACTATAGTTCTTCTATTCCTAAGTAAGTCCCTGCTATTCCTATGATCCTATAGTATAAATATCTTATCCTAGTTATCTGACGCCTAAGTAGGTCGTTTGGTTATTATCCTTATTTACGGGTCGTAATATTAGGTCTCCTCTCTAAAGGTCTTATCCTCAAGACCTAATATAAGTAGGTCGTTAGTCCTAGGTTAGGGATCTATTAATTATTCTTCCTGATTTTTATAATACTAATATTATATTAGATCGCCTCGAAAAATCTGATTCGCGTGGAGCTCGTTACGCCTAAGTTCGTCGTAATTATTAGGTCTTAGGTGATCTTATTAGATATCATAGTTATAACGTTATGCCGTATTCTCCTTATTTCTAGCATAACTAAGTATATAAGATAGACCTTACTAACTCGAAGCGTTATAGTAAGTATATTAAACGTAGTTTCTCGAACTGCAATAGTAATAGCGTAGCGAATACTTATAAGTAGTTAATATGCGTTCTTTTAGCAGCAGCTAATTTTATTATAATAAGTCGTTACTTTAGGGAGCAGAAGAAGGTAGAGCGAGAAGAAGAGGAAGCTAAGGAGGCGTTAGAAACTTTGCAGACTTAACTAGCTACTACTTTAAGTCGTTTATCTCACGTTTATAAGCAAAAAAGATTCTTAAAGGAGCGTAGTTTAGATTTAATCCGTTATAAAATATAGTCTATTAACAAGTAGGAGGCGGAGGAGCGTGCTCTTAAAGTATAGGAGTCCTGGGTAGTAGAGGATCTATTGTTATAGGATGCTCCTAATAAGTCGACTTAGTCCTCTCTAGGTATTAGGGTTATAGACTTAGGTATTCCTCCAAATATTAGCTCTTCCGAGGTTTCTTAACTAGCTTTAGGTATTCCTAACCGAATAAATAGTTTTCTTTATCGCAGTCTATCTACTTCTATAGGTGGTTTTATGAAGTAATATAGGTATCTTATTTATAAGTAGCTATTATTTTTTATTAGGAGTGGTGTTATTAGTACTACTAGTATTACTTCTCGTTCTCGATATTACTACTAGTAGGTTATAAGCTCGTTTTTTGCATTAGTAATATTTTTAGCTAATTCCTATATATCGTCTTCATAGCTATATCCTTTCTATTTAATAAGATATTAGTATCCCTCTAGTTCCTCTAGGTAATTGAGAATTCGTTCGACTTCATACTCTAGTTCGTTATTTTCTATAATAATAAGGTCGTTCGTTTATAATCCTCATAGGGCTAGTTCGAGTAACGAAATATAGAATACTAGGTAATACTTTATAGTTTCTAGGAGTTCGAGTTTATAATTAACTAGTGAAATTACTCGTGAGATTTTAAAAGGTCCGAGTTTTTTATAGTTAAGTTTATTACTTAGTCGTTTTATTTTAATATTTCGCTATATAAGATAGGCGCTATCTCCCTCTTTTAAGGTTAATCCCTTAATCCTTTGCT
>JAOQIF010001586.1:0-14170 GCA_026260285.1 Colletotrichum sansevieriae | reverse complement strand
GTATATATTACACGCCTTTTAGTAATATAGTTAGCTATTATATAGTATTCTATATAACTACGGTTAGGCTTAACGCCTATCCTTTAAGTAGGAGACTTCTAGTAGATAAGCTTAGAAGGCTCGGCTATTATAGAATATATTATAATATACCTATAATTACCTATTCCACTATTTATTATTATTCACGCTTATATTGCTCTTTTCCTTGTTTTACTCGCAGTCTTAGCGACCCCTACTATAGCCCTAGGCTAGTAGGAAGACTGTGACATAGCAACTCTTCGCCAAAGCCTCCCGACCTGAGGGAGCAAGGGACCTTCTCCTATCATAATACTCTATAGGAAGAGAGGGTATTATAATTAATACCTAGATAAATACCTAGGAATATAAATACTTTAATATCGCTAAGCTGTTAGCATTTGCACAAGAGATTATTAAGAATAGCTAGAAGGCCTACGTTATATATATATCGGGGAATATCGCTTCCTATAAGCTGCTAATAGGGGCTTTAGAAGAAGAAGACACCCTAGAGGGCGATATAGAGTTACTACTAGAACTATCTAGTAAATAAGTAATATTTAATAAATAGTTAGTAAAGCAGTACCTAGTCCTAGAGGGTATAGAATATACTATCGATTTAATTAAAGGAAAGAAACCCCTATATAGGCCTATCTACCTATTAAACGAGCATTAGTTAGAAGAACTTCGCTAATATATCGCTAATAACTAAGCAATAGGGCGGATCTAACCCTCAACTAGCGAGGCAGGCGCCCCTATCCTTTTTATACCTAAGAAAGATAGGTCCCTACGCCTTTATATAGATTATTAAAGCCTAAATAAGGTAATAATAAAAACCTAATATCTACTCCCTCTTATTAGCGAACTATTAGATAGGCTTCGGGGAGCGAAATAGATCTCGAAAATCGATATTCGAGATATATACTACTATATTCGCATTAAGCCGGAGGATCGCTAGAAAATAGCATTTAGGACGTATTATAAGTACTTCAAATATACTATTATACTATTTAGACTTATAAATACCCTAGCTATATTCTAGGTATATATTTACTAAGCGCTCGCTAAGCTACTAGATACCTATTGCATTGCTTATATAGATAATATTATAATCTACTTAGAGATAAGAGAGCAGCATATAAAGAACCTTCTCCGAGTGCTCCGCAGGCTTCGCTAGTAGGAGCTCTATGCTAGGCTTAGCAAGTATAGGTTTTACTAATAGCGGGTAGAGTTCCTAGGATATATTATCACACCCGAGGGTGTATTAATAGACTAAACTTATATCCGAGCTATTACTAAATAGAAGCTGCTAAAGATATACTAAGATATCTAGGTCTTCCTTAGATTCTATAACTTCTACTATAAGTTTATCGCGGGATATTTAGGTATTATAGCCCTAATAATATCCCTACTAAAGGGTAGTAAGAATAATAAGAAAGGAGGCGAGTTTCACTAGCTAGAAGAAGCTTAATAAGCCTTCGAGCAGCTTTAAGTAGCCTTCTGCTTAGTAACTATTCTCTAATACTAGGACCTAACCTGCGAGATAAGGGTTAAGATAGATACTTCTATAAAGGCTATATCTAGTATCCTATTATAGTATATTAATAGTTAGTAGAAACTAGTCGCCTACTACTTGCAGAAGCTTAGTAATACGGAGCAATATTAGGGAGCAGGCTAATAGGAACTTCTCGCTATAGTTAAGAGTTTAGACTATTAGGCTTATTACCTTCAGGGTATATTAAAGAAGTTTATAATCCTAATAGATTACTAAGCGCTAAAGGGAGTTATTAGCGCGCTTATATAGGACCTTTAGGGAAGGCTTGCTAGGTAGGTATATAAACTCTTAGTATTTAACTTCAACCTAGAGCATAAGTCGGGGGTTATAAACCTAGCAGATAGTCTATCTAGGAGGCTAGACTATATAGAGGGGGAGGTGAAGTATGATAATATACTGCTAACCCTAGTAAAGAAGCTAAGGCTTATTAGCGAACTACTAGCAGACCTTCGGATAAGTATTATTATACTATAAGGTAGTATAGAGATCTCAAAAGCATTTATTAATACTATAAGAGCTAGTATAAGGTACCCTTCTAGACGGATAGCTCCGGGGGCGGAGACGCCTCAGTCTCTAGTTAGTATTACGCTCTATAGCGCGCTAATATTATTATAATTATAATAGCTATAATAACCTGACGCTAAAGAGCAAGGGGTAATGCAGAGAACGCTTAGCGAGAGGTTATTAACTAAGAGGACTCGTTTAGAGCTAGGGTTATTATAGCGTAATAGTATATCTTATGCTAGGTTATAAGGGAGCTTATAATAAGTAAAATAGCAGATAGTTAGCAACTCTCCGAAGCAATAGAAAATCTTATCTATAGACTATAGGCTAATAACTTATACTACTAGATATAATTAGAGAGGGCGCGCAGACTAGCTAGCGATTATAGGGGCTATATAATTAATAGCTAGGGAACCCTATTCTATAAGGGATAGCTAGAGATACTATAAGAAAGGTCTCTAAGGCTAGAGATCCTTCGCTAATATTATAATAACTATAGGGCGGGGTATATAGGGGTAAATAAGACTACCGAGCTGATCTCGAGGAACTTCTATTAGCTAAACTTAGCTGCAGATATGCATAATTACGTTATAGGGTGCTATATATGCCAGGGGAACCGCGTTCCGAAGCATAAGCCTTATAAGAAATTATAACTACTACCCTTACCTATATACCCGTTCTAGGAAATAAGCATAGACTTTATCACTAGATTGCTAGCAAGCTCTCGGTATGCAGGCGGAGAATATAACGTAGTTCTTATTATTATATGCTAAATAACTAAGTTCGCTATATTTATTCTAATAATAAAGTAGCTAATAGCTGCTAGGTTAGTATAGATTATCTATAAACGGGTTGAATGCCGTTTTAGCACTCCAGAGGGTATTATTAGCAACTAAGATAAGCTCCTAACTAGCTAATTTTGGGAAGAGTTCACAAGAGAGAGGGCTATTAAGCGCTACCTCTCTATTATATACTATCCCTAGACCGATAAGTAGTTAGAAAGGATATACTAGACGTTAGAAAAGTATCTATAAGTATATACTAGTAACTCGCTATAAGAATAGGTAGTCTAGCTGCCCGAGGCGGAGTTCATATATAATAATAGTCGCTATAGCATTACTAGCTACTTGCTAATAGAGGCCCTATATAGTTACTACCCGCGTTATATAGAATACGTAGCTCCTGCGAATAGGGTCGTGGTGCAGAGCATAAGGGAGCGAATTAAATATTTTTCGAGACTCTATAGGAGAGCCTAGGAATAGTAGCAGAAGGCTACTAAGGCGTAAGCTAAGTATTGTAATATGAGGCATAAGGACTAGACCTACTCTTAGGAATAGGTCGTCGGGCTATTAATAAAGAACTTCTAGTTTAAGAATAAGAAACTAGCACCTAGGTTTATATAAGTAGCTATTATAAAACTAGTTAGCATATAAGCATATAGGGTCTATCTACTACTATAGTACTAATAGATATATAATATATTCTCTATTACCTTATTAGAACTATAGGATAACTACTAAGAAGGTAGCGAAAGTTTGCCTATATACCTAGAGCTTAAGGATAAGCTAGAGGAATAGGAGGTAGAAGAGATTATTATATAGCAAGGTATTAGTAATAATATATAATATCTAGTTAAGTAGGTAGGATAGCTTATAGAATATAATATATAGGAACCTATAGAGAACTTAGCAAACGCGCAAGAGGCTATTCGTAAGTTCGATAGATAGTATAGGAGGTCTTATAAGAAATAGGATAACTAGTTATAAGGTTATAGCAACGAGTTGCTAATTATAAATCACGAGACTATAGAATAGAAGCTAAATTAAGAAGTAGAATATTAATTATATTAAGTAGCGAATTATTACTAATATTATATCGAAAGAAGGGTATTATCCTATAAGAAAAAGGAGGGAGCTAACTATCTAAATAGTTATTTACTTCTAACTATAGCTACGGGCGCGAGCACCCTAACCACTATAACCACGAATAGCACTATAGCAACTAGTCGCTAAGCTAGCGTTACTAATATTACTAGCATCCCTATTATTATCGCCTATAGACCGACTACCTGCTAACTTACTACTAGACTTACTACCCGGGTTACTACCCGACTTCCTACTAGAGCTACTACCTACCTCGCTACCCGACTTATTACTAGAGCTATTATTAGAGATAGTAATAATAACCTTAGTCTTCTTAGCCTTTCTAGCCTTTTTTACCAAATTATTATTATCCTCTTAGCTATATTTAGTAGGAATATAGAGGTATAAGGCGCGAGAGATAGGGCGAGTATTAGTAATAGCAATAAAGCAAGAGGGAATATCGTTAGAGGTATACTTAAGGAGGTTATCTTAAAGCAACTTACTAAACTTAGGAAAGGAGTTAATATTATGCTTATAAGGGCGCTTAGGGACTAGTTTTATTAAAGGGTTATTAACTAGACGATTAATCTTATCGCAGAGGTATATAGCGGGACTATTATTATAAATATATAGCAGTTAGGTAGCATTTAGGTGCTAAAGGATATTAATACTATTATAAAGAGTACCGACCTAGAACTAGTTATTAATAACATATAATTAGCAAGGGAGTAGCAAGCAATAGCCTATACGAACTAAGATATCGAGGGCGAGGTGCTTATAAATAGAAGCGAGCTCCTGGAGTTAGAGCTGCTCTATATTATAGCTATTACTACTAGTAATAGGATTATAGATTAGCTTAGTAATATATTTCTATATTACTAAATAATTAATAAGGGAAGCGAGAATATAATAATAATAAAGATAGGTTAAGATACCCTCTTATTCCTAAATTTAGATCTAGTGAAATATATTTTAGGTAGTCTAAGCTACGCCCTAAAGCTCCTAGGGAACCTACTAGGCGTTAGTATATAGCAACCTAGTAGCAAACTAGTAGAGACTTATAGTAGCATATTTCTTCTTATTGAAGTTATAATAGATATACTTCTATATATATTCGCTATATATATAGTAAAGGTTAATAACGTCTTAATATATCTTATAGAGATAGCTAAGATAGGGATAGCTACTATTAGAACTACTAGTGAGGTTACTAGAGAGGATTTTAGGATTATATAGGTATTTAGCGAGAATCGCACCTATATGCGCGATATAAGATATAATAGAGAACGGTTAGTAAGATAATAGTAAAAAGAAATAAACTAGAAAAGGAAGAATAGGGAAAATTAATAATTATAGCAAAGGCTCGTAGAATAGATAATAAAAAGAAAAATAATAAAGGCTATTAAGTTAAAAAAGAGATACTAAAAGGGGAAAAATCTAGCTAAGTTAGAGACCTCGAAAAGTAGACGCCCTTTTATAATTAGCATTGCTAGGCAATAAGGCTAAATAGTTACTAGCTATATATTGCTAAATAGTCGTATAACTATTAGTAACTAATTAAAAAACAATAGTAATACTCAAAATTCAAAAATATATAAACCACTAGAAAATAAAATATATTATTCGCTACAGCAGCCTAAATCTAGCATAAGAAGGAGCAACAGCAAATAATATAATAAAGGCGCTAAACTATCGCCCTATAATTAGTAATATAGAGCTATATTACCCTACTAGTATGCCTTAGGGATCAAGGCTTTAGAAGGGGGGGCAATTATAAGGAATAATAGCGGGTGCAGGATGCAGAGCTATGCTATTAGCAAAACGTTAGCAAGTTAGGGGCGAATAAATATACCTTAGAGAAAACTCTATAAGCGAAAAACTTAGAAGGTTAAGCAATAGTCTAATATAATAATAGATATCTACGTTTCAGCATTCTAGCCTTTCCTGGTTTAGGCCTTTAGCCATACCCTTTACATTAGCCTACCTAGGAGCCCCTATAATTGCTCTAAGATAACTAGGCGGTAGATAAGTATAAAGAAAAGTATAGCTTAATAGATAAGAATAATGATAACCCCTAGTATACTATACTATAAGCTAGGTAGTAGTTAATAAGCAGGGGTAGAACGGAGGGATAATAGCTAAGTAATTTATAATTAGAGGAGTAGGTAGAAATAGGAGACTCTATTATAACTTAAGGCTATAAGGAGGCAGAATAGGACCTAGGTAAGCCCTAGGCGGGTAGAAAGCAGGCGGATAGTAGGTAAGTAGAAACTATAGACCTAGGAAGATAACCCCTTACTCCTCCTACTCTTTATAAGTAGTAATAATAATATTAATAAGCTAAGAAAAGGGATTAGATTATTAGGAACAGGAGAAAGGCGGGAATAAGATAAACTTTATAAAAGACCTTAGCTATATTTAGATAAGCCTAAGCGAAGTAATATAGCTACGCTTTATTAGGCTTAACTAGGAGGGAAAGCAAGGTAGTAGTAATAATAGAGGTACTAAGGATAGGAGTAGCTAGGGAACTAGTAGAGGGTATAGAAAAGGTATCTAACTTAATAGCAGCCTTAGTAGTATACTTTATAATAATATAAGTATAGACCTCGTAGTTCTAAATAGAAGTAGCGCGAAGGAGCTCTATATAAGCCTCGATCTATATAGGGAGTTATAACTATTAGTAATAACCGTAAAATATAAGAATAGCGGAGTCTTATTGAGGTCTTCTTATTAAAACTATAGTAAATAAGGTAGTCCTAGCTAAGAGAAGCGAACTCCTCCTAGTAGTAAACTACGCTAGGGTTGCTCTAGTAGAATATTAGCTCTATATAGAAGGAATAGTAGGGAAGCGATATCTATATTAATATAAGCAGACTTAATAGCCTTATTAGAATAGTAGATATAATAGATAATATTACTTATAATATAATTAGTCTTATAATAATTAAAGGGCGATAGGATAGTATACCTCGTTTAATAATATTATAATAAGCTATAATATCGCTAGGCTTCTTAGCCTTAGCTATAGTAGATATATACTTTAGGCAAGGGACCTTGCGAAGAGGTCCCTAGGTCTTATCCTAGGGAATGCTGTCACACGCCTTTTGGTGATATAGTCGGCCATCACGTGGTATTCCACGTGACCACGGTTAGGCTCAACGCCTATCCTTTAAGTAGGAGACTTCTAGCAAATAAGCTTAGAAGGCTTAGCTATTATAGAATATATCACGATATACCTATAATTACCTATTACACTATTTATTATTATTTATGCTTATATTGCTCTTTTCCTTATTTTACTCGCAATCTTAGCAGCCCCTACTATAGCCCTAAGCTAGTAGGAAGACTATAATATCTAGTAGTACGACCTATTCTTTTTTCTTATCTAAGACCTCCCTTATACTATAAAGACTTAAAACGAGGTAGAGGACTCGGACTCGACCTCGAAACCCCCTCCTAAAAGTATTTATATACTAAAAGGAAGAAAGTTAAAGAAGTTAAAGAGATAGAGGTCTTAACTATTAACTTATATAGCTAAGTATTTAAGTTTAATATTAAATTAGTATAGCAATCCCTCTCTTACGGAGGAATATTATAACATAGGAGATATAGCTAGAATTGGATATTATAACGAGGCTTATAGGCTTTATAGCTTCTAGTAGGCTTATAAGGACTATAACTTTACCCTTAGCCTTAGTAAATAATTTCGCAACTAAATAGCGAACCTCGCCTCTCTTAAATAGGATAATAACTATATACCTTATATAGATATCGTCGATATAAGCTAGAAGGCAAAAGCTAATCTATACTATTACTAGATACTTAAGCCTAATAACTATATAGCTATATTAATTAGCGTTATTAATATAATCGCAGCTATAAGGAATACTCTAGTAATAGTAGCACTTTTTATGCCCCTATCTAGAGAAGAAAGCCTTCATAGAGCTAGCGAGAGAATCACCCTTCCGCCCCCGAGAGATAAAAGAGTTATAACTCCTATCTAGTCTAGCTAGTTAGATATTAAACCCCTAGGACCTCCTATTAAGATAAGAGCTATAGCAGATAATATTTATAATAGGAGTAGAAAAAACCCCAACCTACGAGTTATAGTACTAAAAGATATTATTACGGGACTAATAGAGCGAAAAATTTATAAAATACTATAAATTCTTTATAATACTACTATAGGTCTGCTGAAATAGGATCTACTAATAGGGAGGACCTAGCTACTATAGTAGAATTTAGTATTACTACTAATATTTTTACTATTATCTTAGGGGCCTTACCCGGAGCTGCTAGCCTAGGGTCTCGAGGCTTTACTCCTTTAAGTATTTAGCTAGCTTGAGGCTAATACTAGGATACTATAGCCTGCAGGAACTCGATAGGAAGGTAGATTTGCTTAATAATATAGTATTTTTTAGCTAGATATTAATAAGAAGTATAATATAGAGCCCGTCTTTTATAACTAGGATATTCTATACTATAAGGAGATAGATCTATAGATCTCTAGCCTAGATGCTAAAACTACTAGCCTAGCTATAGCTTTAGAGATTATATAGAATTAGAGCTCTCTACTGCGAGGAAAAGTACTTAGCTAGTAGGAATACTAACTTAAGCTAATTAAACGATAGAACTACCTCTACGCGGGATATTACGCCCTATATAACGCTATTAGGAGACGTTTTATACTAACTTAATAAGAGTCTATCTAATAGATCGCTACGTATAAGTTTACTATAGAAAACCTCAAGGGAGATAGGGATATTTATAACTTTACCTAAAACTATTTTAAATATAGTAGAGCGTAGATAGGACTAATATCTATAGTTAGCTAGCTATTAATAATCTTCTATAATATAATTAACCTAGAGCTTTAGCGATTCCTAGATAAACTAACTACTAGCGATACTCTCGAGGATTACCTTAATATAGCTAAGAAAAAACGCAAGGCAGTTTAGCGCAAACTCCAGGCGCTAATTAGTATTAACTATATAGCAGAAGAATCCGACGATATAATATAGAATAATAATAAGGGATAACGGAATAACTGAGACTTCTAATAGGATAATTATAATAATCCGCAACCCTAATAATATTATTAACCTTAGCAATGCTTCTAGCGCTCTAATAACTATTAAAACTAGAAAGATCGCTACCTATAGAACTAGCTATAGAGAAACCCAGGTTTTCGATATTATATAAAATATAATAGACCGGGATAGACTGACTTAGACGCCTATTATATATAGGAGGATTATAATAATAACTATAATATTAATAACCTTATTAATAGCAGCTATATCCTACTAGACGTATAGGAAGTCCCCTATGATTTAGCTACCCTATTAGAGCAACTGCATAAAGAGGAAATAGCGGGCTAGATAATGGACGTCGTAGTTATAGCGAGAAGCCCGCTAGCGATCTCCCTAACTACTTCGGTTATAGACTCTGCTATATATTATATTAATAATATAGTAAATTTCACAGGTCTTATCGCGATTCTCCTAGCAAATAATATATAGGTATTACTTAAGAAAACCCAAATTATTAACGCCTAGGTGAAACTAGTGAAATGAATAATACTAGCTAAATAGATATATCTCCGCCTTAATATAAAAAGCAATAATATAGCTAGCCTAGAGGAAGTCTATATTAATATAGGTGCTTTAATAACTCTAGTCGATAGGGATTAGGTGCTATGCTTTGCGCGAAATCCTATGTTTTAAACGATAGAACTATAGAAGATAAATATAGTAGATTTAACCTTTTATATAATAGAGCAGGTTATATTCGACTTCTATATCCTAGGTACTATTAGCGATATAGAGATCTATAGCTACGTTATTATTATAGCTAGAGTTATAAATACCCTCGGAGCGAATCTTCTGCTAGGAACACCATTCTATAAAGATCACAAGCTAGTTATAGACTTCAACAAGGGTATAATTAAGTTCCGCTTAGTATATAGAATATAGTATCTAGTTTAGTTCAGGAGATAGCATCTAGTAACTAGACGAGTTAATAATACCTATATTATAGTTATTCCCCTATAGAGCGACGCATTTATTATAACTAGCTTTATTAACCTCCCTAAGTTAAGCTAGCAAGGCTCTAATACTTAGCAGTTTTAATCTAGTTATATAAGCGTAGTTAATATAACGGTTATAGTAGATAACCCTAAGCTCGTCCTTATATGAAATATAATAGATAAGCTAATAATAATCCTAAGAGGATAGCAGCTAGGCTATATTATTCTAATAGAAGTAGAGGAGACTACTAACCTCATTAACTATACAGACGTTGTTACTCTTATAGGAGGAGAATTAAACTCGCGCTAGTTCTTATAATCTGAATTTAATAGGGCTACGAGTAATATAGCAGCTAGCGCGTAGTTTATAACCCCGCTTGCTAAATCTAGCTTAGGACTGCCTCGTTAAGCAGATAATATTCTATCTTATGGAATATCTAAGCTAAAAGATATCCTAGTTATATAGAGTAAGGATAGAGTTAAGGTCTATAATTAGGATATAGTTTTCGCTAATAGACTTAAGGAAATCCTCAATAACTAAGACGTCTACTATAATAAGGGGATTATACCTATGCTAGACGACTAATATATATATATTAAGCTTATTAAAGGGTAGTAAAACCAGAAGGCTATAGTAAAGCCTTACCCCCTTAATGCTAAAGACCTCGAAGTTATTAAGAATATCTATAGCAAGATATATACTAATAGCAAGATAGTATAGGGTAATAGGCTAATCCTAGTTATCTATCCGCTCTTCGTTATATAGCAAGTAGTTAATAGTATATAAAAGGGTAGGGTTATTATTAACCTCCGCCCTCTTAACTGAATCACTATCCTAGATATATACCCGCTTCCTAACTAAGATAATATAATAGATACCCTCCGAGGGAAGAAATATATAACGATATTTAATACTACTAGGTTCTTCTACTAACTACTAATCTACTCAAGATATTATAATAGGATTATAGTAATAAGTCCCCGCGGTATTGAGGTTTCTAATATTATCCTTATAGGATTTAAGAACTCGCTAGCCTATACCTAGCGTTTTATAGATCGCCTCCTGCATAACTACTAGTACTTTGCTCGAGTATATATTAATAATATTATTATTTTTAGCGATAATAACGAGGACTATCTCTAGTATATTAATATTATTCTTAAGCTCTTTGAGAATAACCGCCTTTATATTAGACCTAAGAAGTCCTTTATAGGGTTTCCTGAAGTAAGACTCCTTAGCTATACTATAAATACTAATAGTATTAAACGAATAGAGGATAGGATTATAGCTTTTAAGAACCTCTACTTCCCGAAAACTCTCTATAATATCGAGAGATACCTCGGAATAGCTAGATAGCTATAATATAATATACCCTAGTATAATATTATTATAACGCTACTATAGGATAGAAAGACCTATCTTACTGCGAAACTCCGTAATAATAATATGCTTCCTAATAGTCTATTAAAAGCAGTTCGAATAAAGAGGGTCTAGAAGGTATTATTCGAGCTAATACTAAGCGAGTAAGAGGCATAGAACGCCCTCTAGGAGAATCTCTATAACTAGGTTATAAGATACTACTATAACCTAAATAAGCTTATATTTTTTAAGGTTAATGCTTATAAAGGTAGCTTTAGGCTTATAGTATTCTAGCTAGGTATCCTATAGAATAGTACTAATATATCTAGCAAAGATATCATATAAATCTATATCTAACTAGTACTTTTTCTATCTAAGGTTATATCGCCCTTAGAAAAGCGATACTTCGCTATAGAGGTAGAGGTAGTAGTAGTAGTATAAGCTATAAAGAAGCTCCGCAAGCTCGTATAATCAAATAAGCACCCTATATAAATTCTTATAGATCACGTAGCTATAAAGGGAATTCTTATATATACCTCGCTATAGATTATAGACCTTAATAAGGCTAACCTACAGCTTGCGAGCGCTACGAACTACTTATCGCAATTTAACCTCAATATTACCTATATACTAGGGAAGCTTAATATTATCCCTAACGCCCTCTCACGTCTGCTATTACTTATAGCCTTAGGACGAGCTAATAGGTTTGAGGATAGCGACGTTCTCGCAGAAATAACCTATAGCAACGTTAATAACGATATAGGATTTATAAGTATAGTTAACTAGTTAGCTAAGAAGTCCTAAGCCTATAGAGCAATAGGGGAGATAACTATAAGCATTTCAGAGGACTTTATTGCTAAGATTATAGATAATTATATTAACGACACGAGGTATTATAAAATTCTTAAATAACTCCAATCCTAGCAGAAGGAACCGGGTAAGTAGTAGTTACTATTTAATACTATTACTAAGGAAAATAGCGTTAGAGCTGCTAGGAGAGCTCTAAAATGCTATTAAATAACTCCTTGGAGTTTATTGCTAGAAGGGCTTATCCTTTATATAGCTACTAATAGCACCTAGAGACTCTGCATCCTATATAAGTTAGTACTTGCAATTCTCTACCTTAGTTATAACGAAAAATACTACTTTAGCGCGGACCGCATAATAGTAGAAATATCAACTTTTTAGTTTCGCAATAAGAAGTTACTCATAAGATAATATATTACCTACTATAACTAGTGCAAAGAGAACTAAATCGACTGCTAAAGGCTACTAGGATAGCTATAACCTATCCCCGTTGTGGATATTCCTTATAATACCGTTACTATAGACTTCGTTACTAATATACCTAAGGTGCTATCCTATAGAAGTCCCTATATCCTGCTAGGTTTCCCGGAGTTAGATATATTAGTAATAATAACGTATAAATTCTTAAAGAAGATAATCCTTCTTATAGGATATTCGACCTATAGAGTAAAAGAATAGGTAATAATCCTACTCCGCGTATTTTTCCTCTTAGACTAGGGAATTCTATATTATATTATTAGTAACTAGGATCTTAAGTTTATCTCTATAATATAGCATGCGATATTTAACGCCCTCTATATCAGGCTCCTCCTCTTAATAATATACTACCCCTAGATAGATAGGTAAAGCGAAAGAATAAACTAGACTACTAAAATTATAATATAGTTCTATATATCTAAATCCCCTAATATACTATAGACCGATATACTACCTACCCTATAGCATAATCTTAATAACTCCCTATCTATTATAATCGGACGATTGCTAAACGAGGTTATACTCGGATTTAAGCTATAAAGTATCCTTAATATAGTTATATAAACGAGCGCCCCGACTAAGAGCCTTACTATCCTTAGGGAGATATATTAGAAGGAGGTACTGCTATTTATTAATATAGCAAACGCCTCGCATAAGGAGAGATATAATAACTACTATATTAATATAACTTTTAATAAAGGGGATGAAGTCTAGATATAACTTAGCAAAGGATTCTACTTACTAGGATAATATAATAGCAAATAGACCTCTAGATAGATAGGACCCTTCTAAATTAAGTATATTATTAGTCCTCTCGCCTATGAGGTAGATATTCCTAAGTACTAGCGGGTTTATCTAATCCTCTCTATAGCCTAGCTATATAAGCTAGCCTAGGGAAAAGACCTATTTAACTACGAGACTTAGCTACTAAAGCCTATTAAGGTTAATAGTAGTAAGGAGTAGGAATTTAACTATATTATTAAACGAAGAGTCTTATAGAGGAGTTATAAACCTATTATTAAATACCTCGTCTAGTAGAAAGGCTTTATAGCAAAAGATAACACCTAGGAATAAAGAGACTCCCTATTACCTAATATAAATAATCTCGTTAATAAGTATAACGCTAAATTCCCCTTCGACTAGGATACTAAAAGAGCTATAAGAAGGCGCGCACCTTATATATAACTAAATAGTTTTCCTATCTTTTTAATAGGATAAATATATATACCCTGAATTAATATTAGGATTATAAATTTTCCCTTTATTATTAATATTTTTTACTATTAACTACTCTTCTCTCGATCTCTCTATCTTATATTAAAATAAGTAGGAAGGAGCAGAGGGTGCTAACTTTTATATGCCTTCTTTATTAACCCTTATTATAAGATTTTTTTTCCTCTCTTTCTATACCTTCCTTTCTATTTACTATACCTACCTACTTTTATTTAAGCATACTTATACTTTTTATTTATTTATTTCTCTCCTATATGCTAATTATTACCTAATAGACCTCTTATAATAAGTAATAATATTATCCTAACCTGCTAAATATAGCCTCCCGA
>JAOQIF010001585.1:0-14173 GCA_026260285.1 Colletotrichum sansevieriae | reverse complement strand
CCTCTAGAGAGCAGTAGAACCTCGTGGAAACTGCTAGGATTCTAGCCTCTAATAAGGTTAAACCTTACATATAATAAGGTTACTAGCTTACGTAAGCTAGTAGCTATATAAGGAAATAAGTAGGGCTTGATTTCTAAGCAGCTTACGCGTCATAGAAGGTTCTAGATACCTTACCTCTAGTATAAATAAGAGGTGAATCCCTCCTAGAAACTCCCTCTTTGAGATAGCAACGAAGAATACTATTACTTCTTTTACTATTACTATTATTACCCCTGCTTACGTAACGATTACGTAACCTACCGACTAACATAGCCTATTATAAATAACTTATTAAACCCTTCTAATATAGGGGTGCAAGCTGCTATAGGTTATAGTTATAGGGACCTAGCTAGTTAATTGCTAATAATATTAACCTAGGAATAGGAATCTATATCTACTACTACTTCTTATTTAGCAATATTCTAGAGAATAATTACCTATCCTTTAATAATATCTCCCTTTAAGAGAGTATCTAGTTTAGATATAGGTATAGGGGTTATTAGTATAATCCCCTAGCCTACTTATTTTCTAATAAATTAAGTTACTTAACTTCTCTAGTGGATTAGATTATATTTACCCTCGCCTTTATAGCAAGTGCTTAATATCCTACTAGTATTTTATTCGCACTTTATCTTACTTATATATCTAAGTAGTCTGCCCTCTTATACCCCTTCTGCTTATAGCTAAAATATACTAATTAGTTAGATATTACAGGTTATATGCTAGGGCTAAATATAGGCTAGCTCTAATTAGGTCCCTATATTATACTACTAACTAGTTAGTGAGGCATTAGGCTCCAGGAACCTCGCATTACCTTATAGCTAGAGCCCTACTAGCCTGCCTTTTAACCCGCCCTTGCTACTAGGGGCCCCCTTGGGGTATACTCTTCCCTTATATACTATTTCCTACTCTCGCTTTGCAGAGGTTTGCTACCCTATTAGTAATATATCTCATAAGTATTTAGCTTCTATAGCTATATCTCTTAGCCTCTATATCTTAACCTTTTAATATTTAAGTTCCCTATATAGGAATAGGGCTAAATAGAAGTATAGTATATAGGCCTCAGCCTTGCTATCTTCAATACTAACTATACCTAAGTCCTAATATATTACTAATTATTTGGTAAAGAACTATATTAGTAATTATATCTCCTTCTATCTTATTATATCTAGCCTCTTATAATACCTTTGCTCTTAAAGCTTGGGGTTAATATATTTTTAGCAAATAAATGCTATAAAATCAGCCTATGCTAGGTCTCCTTCTAGCCTAGCCCTATAGTATTGCTACTAGGTCTATAGGGGCAGGCTCACCTTTATAAGCACCTATTAGACCTACTGCTCTAGCATACTACTAGCGCGTAATTAGTTTCTATCTTTAATTGCTTAGATCTAGTTACTAACTTAGTCTATAGTAAAGTCCTTGCTTATAATATAATAGATATATATAGGGGGTTTTTTATATTCTCTCTATAAGTGCCTTATTACTAGGTAGTTAGCAAGTTCCTATAATAAGGTAGTAGTTTATTCCTTATGCTACTACTACTATAGATATATCTGCTCTATAAGGCTCTCCTACTATCTCTATAGTAGCCCTATAGCTTAGGTAAGGATACTAGAGATACTAGCTTCTTAGGAGGTCCTAAGCAGAGTACCCTATTAGCTATTGCTTACTATCTATTTACTTAATAATAGTTAGTTAGCCTAATCTAGTACTATCTAAGACCTAGCTTAACCCCTTAAAAGTTATTTCTCCTACTATATTATTACTAGAGTTATCTATTCCCCTAGTATAATATTTATACTATGTTCCCTATATCTCAGGGCTTAGCAAGTAAATAGTATCTTATTAGCTAAGACCCTATTAGTTATATTCTATATACCTAGCTTAGAGTTTATTATAATTAAACTCTATTATTAATTTATTAGTATATTATTACTAGTTTGCTTTAGATATTCTAACTAGTGCTAGTTTCTTAAATTAAGATAGAAGTAATAGAGTTATAAGAGTATAGCTATAAGCTTAAACTAGGAAAAGCTAGAATATTGAAATATAGGTATCTATTATTATATTAAATTATTACTTAACCTTCTAAGTCTATAGCTTATAGAGTTTTCTTTAAGGTATATTTATCTGCTCCTAATTTGCTAAAGTTTTGCTAATAGCGTGGCTTTGCATCTTGCACCCGCTATTGTTCCTTATATTAGTTAGATACTATACTTATATTAGTTAATCATAAGGTATAGGTAATAATAATTAATTAAGATATTATACTTCTATCTCTAGAGAATTAATAGATAAATATAGAATAGTATTATAAATAGTAAATAGGTAAAGGTTAGTATACTTTAATTATACTATATTAAGTAGATTCTATATTAAAGAAGGGAAAAGTCTCTCTATAGGCTAGTATAGCTCTAGAAGGCTAAAGGCTTGTCTAGAGATCACGTGACTTAGTAGTCACATGACCCTAAATTCAGGTAGATCTAACCCAGCGCCGTGACACCCAGCGCCGTGACACCCAGGTCGGAACAACTAGGACCCGGCAAGCAGTCACGTGACCCATCACGTGACCCACCTCGTCGGGCTTCCTATATTGTTCCTACCTCGCAAGCCACCTTCTAACGTAACTTAACATCATTAACAATTCAGACTTCATACTACGCCTACCCTCGCTCTCTTCATATACCAGTATTGTGAAACCAACAATAGAAGCTATTAAATTAAGTTCTTCTCTATAAGTATAGTACGAATATAGATTATTATATTAATTTATATATTAAGCTATATATTCAGTTATATATTAAGTTATATATTTATTTTATAGTTTAAGAATAATAAAATCCCTAAGATTAAATCTTTAGAAAATAAACTTACTTAAGAGATTTTTAATTTTAATTATAATAGATTAGGGGAAAATATATATTTTACAAACTAAGCTCTTAAAGATAAAGTAAACGCTTTAAAAATATAAGTAACTAGTTTAGCTTAATATTTCTTTAACTATTTTAATATATAATAATATTTAAAAATTTCAAAACTTAAATAACTTAGTATATATTACAGATATTAAAAAAATTAAAAAGATTAAGAATCCTTGTACTATTAAGTATCTATCCTATATTTACTATAGTTTCTAGGAGTTTTATTGAATTAATAAGTAGGTGCGTGGCTAGGGAGTGGTCCGACTTAAGGTGTATGGCAACAGGGTCCGCCAGTGGATTCTGGTGTGCGATACGATTCGATGCAGGGACCTTGTTCCCTGCAAATCTGCCTGCCACGGGGCCTGGACTGAGAGCCGGGGCGGGGCGCTGGGGCGCTGGATCGTCAAAGGAGTCAAATTTTCTGATGCTTCACTCCAGTCCCGGCCGCCTGAAATACACAGTTCGGACCGCTTCCAGAAGCTGTTGGAGCTCAGACGACTTGTCCATTGATGAGAGGCGCCAGACGCTCCGTTAGGACGTCGTTTCCTTGTTGTTTCTTTGTTTGTTCTCGATTTGGCCCCTGTCGTTTCAAGTCCCCGACGGCAACGACGTGGATCTTCGCGTTCCCAGGTTACATCCGCCCCTTAAGTCAGAAGTCAGGTATAGATGGAAGGCTGCGGCTGCGTCTGAGACGAAGACTGAGACTATCCGAAGGATACTGGAGATATCAGAACTGCTCGTTGTTGGCTTCCAAGAATAACTGCATCGTAGATATCTTGGCAAAATCTCTCTCGACGGCTCTCAAGCCAAACCTCCTGAACGTTCTCGAGAAATTCGAGTCATCTTGAAATTTCAAGACTGAGAGAAACACAAAGATTACGAGGTTTGACTTGCTCGTTGGGCAAGAGGAGGGTGCCAAAGGAAGGAAGCAGGAGACAAAGGGTGCAGAGTGGGAGAACAGGAACGAGCAACAGGGCTGGTCGAGGGTGCAAGAGCCTTCCAATTCTGCCGCCTTCCTTAGATCACATCAAGCCCTGCCATCCACAGCAGAAGTGAGGGCTTGCCGATAATCATCACTACCTTCTCCGCTTTCACCTTGTGACTGCCTGGCGGTCTGACTGTAGAAAGCCGCACAAGACGAGGGCTACACAACCTGAATCCCCGCCCATCCAGCCCAGGGCAATTACCCTCAGTCATCTACCTACCTTACCTACTGAGTCAACTGAGAAATTTTCACCTCTCAGGAAGGAGACTCCAATCGTGATAACCAAAGCACACACGGCAACTGGGCTTCAATTGTTCAGGGCAAGAGTCGATTGTTGCCACTGCCATTCTCCATCGGCCTCGAGAATCCGTCTCGGCCCTTCGGAGTCTACATTTTTCGGAATTTGTCTATTTCTTGACCGTTCGACCGGTAAAAATCATCACTCCCGACACCAGGATCAGCCATAGTAGCGCGCTTGGCCATTTGTACTACTTCCAAGGTCACAAGCCAGGCTTCAAACTTGGTCAAAATCTCCGTCCGACCAAGAAATCGTCTGCTACGTGCGTTCAGAAGAGAGGTATAGCCGTCAGCTCGCAAGAACAAGATCGCTAGCATCAGCGGTGATCCTTTGGCGAACGAACTGTTATTACCATTTATCTCGAGTGTACTCGTTTTCCCCTGATAGGTATCGCCTCCTGTCAATGTGAGTCACGGAATCAGCCAGCTAAACATGGTACGATGCTAACAAGTGCAAGCATTCTCCTCCCACCAAATTCCAATTCGATTTGATAATTAGACGAAGAAAGCCGCCACAATGCTCGCAGTCGAACGCCCTATGCCTTCGGAGACCATCTCTGAGTTGTCAGAGAGCCGGGCCGACGAGAAGCCTGAGCACACTGGCCCCGATGTCATTCAGCCTCACCCACTCATTGATGAGCTTCTTCCCCAGCAGTTGGGTCGTGGTGTTCTGATCCCCCTGAAGACGACCTTGGAGATTCGCCAGGACCACACGATTGTCCAAGCCTTGCTCACCAGAGCTCCTGCCAAGTCCACCAATGATGTCGTCAAGTAAGCTCAAGCACCTGCCAAGAAGAACAGCAGACTGACTCGGAATTCAAAGCCTCATCCGCTCGATGCTTCCTGAGGGCGTAGCTAACAACTTGCCTCATCTGCGACGGTGCGCGAAGCCAGCTGATATACCAGCTCACCTCAAGACTCAATTTATGAACGACTCGCCTGAGGGCCGCCAAGTTCATACTGGCAAGTCAACTTGGATTTACATCATGCTCGGCGAGGAGAAGGACTTCGACAAAGAGAAGCTGATTACCTCTTTGACCGCCATCGAAGGCATGGATGAGAACTTTTTTCTCACCAGCATCCCAATCCCCTTGGTACCTCCCACCTCCCAGGTTCAGGCGGCCATGTGGACGTCGCAGTTCTGGCCTACGGTCTATCGGAAGAATAACCCCCTCGGACCTCACCCTAGCATGGTGGGACGCTCAACTGACACCATCAGAGACGAGACGTCTCTGTGGATGTCACTGGCTCATCGTGCCGCTCTGCAGGCCAAGCAAAAGGGAATCGGCGAGCCGATGGGAGCCGTCATTATCCAGCGTGAAGGCGGAAAGTCGGAGCTTGTGGCGATTGCTGGAGATGCTCGTTGGCACCAGGAGCCCAACAAACGCGGTACCGGCAACCCGATGGCCCACTGCGTTCTCCGGGCTATCAGCATGGTCGCGCAGAAACTCGTTCGCCATGAGCGACGGGTGGCTGGTCGTTCCAACGAGCCTCCCTACCTGGAACTCGACGCTTTCCAAGACAAGCCGCTCCTTGATATCGAGAAGGCGGTCTTTGGAGACGAGCACCCTAACACAGACGGCTACCTGTGCCACGGCATGGAGATGTACCTGACTCATGAACCTTGCGTCCAATGCTCGATGGCTATACTACACTCACGTATGGGTAAAGTCGTTTTCGCGAACCGCATGCCGCTTACTGGAGGCATGTGCTCGGAGGACAGAGGTCATGGCCACCCCGAGCTGGATGAATGCGGTGGCGGAGAAGGCCTCGGTCTCTTCTGGAGACGCGAGTTGAACTGGAGCCTATTGGCTTGGGAGTGGGAGTCGAGCGACTGCGTGGGACCTTTGCCGCCGGTTGATCAAAGAGTCCATGCTTAGTCCCCATGGGACTTTACGGAAATACCTTGGTGCTTATGGCCGGAGACCCGGCCTAGGCTTGAACAGTCTTTGTGTGGAGGGAGGCCAGCAGTGAAGATGCAAACTGCGGACGATCTCAAGACACCAGTATTGACACCCTCTGTACGCCAGACACTACATCGGCCCCCTGACAAGCTTTTTTCATGGACTTTACACTGTTACAGTTGGCTGAGACATTGATTTGGAGGGCCAGCAGGGGGGTTAGATAGCCCTCTCAGCTCTAGTCGGATCTGCGGCGTTAGAAAGAAGTCTCCAGAGCATCAGAGGAGGCAAGGTCAATAATTATGCCCATGCTATCTCGTGTGTAGACACAGTCGATTCAGCCATGCAAAAGAAATCCCTTAATCCAGTGTTCAACTTTCACGGCGGGTCAGTGAAGGTGAATGAGTAAAACCAATGTGTTTCTATATTTCTCCCGTTTCCAGCCTGAATCACTCGGCCGAGACGGCCCGGACTGGTGACCGGCTGAGTGCGCTAACAAAGCAGCTACCTAGGTAGGTAAACCTTACAAAATCTGCTGCTGCGCCGTCGTAGACCTTGCGGGGAAAGAGGCGGTACTTACCTTATCTTATCAGCCGCCCCAAATCCAGTAACAGCAACTTCGCAGTACGGTAAACCACTTCCAAAGCAGCCGTCGATCCTCTGTCGTCGGCCCTTGCTGCGTTCTACGCTTTTCCCTCGTTCCATGTTTCGATATGCGCCCGAACAAAGGCAGGTGCTGAAAAAACGGTCTTGAACCCGCAGCCTTGGAAACCCCTGCGGCCCGCTCTTGGGGAATGACCCGCCTTTGACTCCTCCCACGCGATTCGCGCATGGATGGCTTTTGCAACGATTGACGCATGCATTTTCAAGCTTCCCGGACAAAGATCGTTGTCCAATTCGTACTCAAAACGACCACTGCCAGGTCTTCCGCTTCTCCTGTGGCCTTGCCGAATCTATTCATAAGAAGGCAACGAAGCTCGACACCCTGGCGGAACAGCCGCGACGCGCGCGACGAATGTGATAAACTTCAGGGAGTCTTTGCAATCCTACAACGTTTACTTGAGGACATGCCGGAAAAAAGAGGAGCTTCCGCCATGAGCGGAAAGAACTGGAAGAAACCGAAGACGGAGAAGGAGAAGAAGTGGTACGCCGTCAAGTCTGGTAAGAGACCAGGCGTGTACGAGACATGGGACAAATGTCAAGAACAAACCACTGGATACCATGGGGCTGTGTGTAAGTCGAGAATGCTAGGTTTTCCAGGCATTTTGGATTCCGGCTTACGATTGGCGTCCGTATAGACAAATCATTCACGCACAAGGAAGACGCGGAGGCGTTTGTGGCGGGCAGGCAAGTCCCGGACAGGGGCGGGAAACCGAAGCCGATTAGATACTATGCTGTCGCACGCGGCAACTACACGGGCATCTTCAACGATTGGACGGAAGCTCAGGATTCCACGAGGGGGGCCAAGGGCCCAAAGTATAAGAGGTTCGACACGCTGCACGAGGCGATTGCGTTCATGGACGAATGGGCCGACGAGGAAACTCTGGAACGAGTTCGGGAAAAGTATGGTCGGGTTTCCGCGCCAGTGCCGAAGTATGCTGAGTTGAAGACGGAGCCTGGCATGATTCAGATCTATACGGACGGCAGTAGTTTGGGCAATGGCACCAAAATCTCAGCGGCTGGCGTGGGCGTCTATTTCGGCAAGAATGATCCCCGGTAAGTATGTGCTTTGGCACATCACATTTCTTGACCCCTAGGAGGGCTTTCCCTAGCTAGATGAGCTAACATTCTCCCAGAAACGTTTCCGAACGTCTCGATGGCGAACCACAAACAAACCAGCGCGCTGAGCTTACCGCCGTCTTGCGCGCTCTCCAAAGCATACCAATCACCAAATCAGCCCAGATCGTAACCGACAGCATGTATTCCATCAACTGTGCCACAAGATGGGCTGAAGCCTGGGAAAAGCAGGGTTGGAAGACGGCTGAGGGCAACGATGTCAAGAACAGGGACCTGATTGAGCCCATCCGGCAGAAGATTGTCGAGCGCGAATTCGCGAGGGCGAAAACTCGTTTCACCTGGGTTAAGGGACACTCAAGCACCGAGGGAAATATCGAAGCAGACAAGTTGGCGGTTGCGGGTGCCTACTGTGCTCCCAAAGAAGTGGTCAAACCCGCAAAAGGCCGTACGAAGCTGAAAACAGATTTCGAACAGTGTATCGAGGACGAACTAGACGATATCCTGGCCCAGGAAGCGGACAGACTAACACGTGCAAGTGCTTCTTATGCCGGCCAAGGAGCACCGACAAATGCAAAGGCCCGGACAAAGCTGAAGACGGGGGTCAAGACCGAGAACGAAGACTACCTCGATTACGATATCTTCGATATCGAATCTGAGGAAGAGAAAGATCACGAAAGCAAGCGACGACGCAGATGACGACATATACCCAATGTCGACACTGGCGTAGACACGAGAATAAAGCGCATGTGCAAGGTTCACACAGGAACAGCGTTCATGGATTCAACAGGTTCACGGGTGGAAGAAATTAGCACCTTCCGTTCTTTCTTGCGCGTCGTCGGTAAACGACGTGTGTGGTGGTTGCGCTTATATTGACATTGACCATCGTCGGTGGAAGCAGCAGACGCATGTTGCAGTCTCGAGAATCACTTCGATTGTCCAAGTTGAGTGGTCTTCGAGTCCTGTGAATGACTGAGAACGAGTTGGGGAGAAGGATGTTGTTGTTTTGCTTTGTCACTGAGCTTTCCTTCCGAGTGCAACGCTGTTGATGACTGAGGAGTTCGAGGTATTTTCGTTGTAGCGATGGGTGGCCTTATTTTCTTTTGGCATGGAGATATCCCCTCAGTAACCGAATCAAACCTACTCTCAAACCCCTACGATTGTCATCTTATCACCGTTTGTCTTGTGCAGGAACTCGAGGTAATGGTCCGTTGGTATACATTTCTAGCCCAATGCTGTAAGCTTGCCTTTCTGCTCTAGACCTAGTAGATTGGCGCCGACAAGAAGCCGAGCCCTGTTCTACTCACAATATCCCTCTAATTCGTAACAAGTTATGGGCATCCATCTAGCAAAACCCCCGGAAGTCGAACCCCGGATGTATATATCGCGAAATCCTTGACAGTCTGGCAATATTTAAGTCAGGCAGACATACCGCTGTTGCGCAGAGTACACACATTGTTGATGTCCCGTGTAAAACGGCTTGGACAAAAGGCCGCCGAAAACCGGCCCGCCTGCTTAGGTAAGGTAAGGTAGGTCAAAGTCGGACACAGCCCGCCCAGATGGAGTCGCCGACGGGCGTCTTTAACTGGTACCTTACCCCACGCAAGCTGAACCAGCAGGGGGGGCAAAAAGAGCCTCGTAAACTGGAGTGGAATCCAAGGTCATGAAAGATGACGACCCTACCAAAAACTTTTATTCTGCGGTGTGTCTAGCGGTGATGATGCGCTTGCTCCTGCCGCCGCCACCACCTTCGTGTCCACTCTCCCATTGTCCTTCTTGCAGCACCTCTCACTCTGCACAGAGCGTTTGCCTGCAAAGAGCACTTTCCCTCTCCTGCATCTGCATCTCTTCTAAAACGACACCAAAGCCCTCCCCCACCGCGTCGCGTCAGAGCCGCATCTACTTGTCAGATCTGGACACAAGCGCAGCTCGCATTGACCCAATTTCGATCGACGTCATTCGACATATCGAGTGCGCCCATTGTTCTTCTCCGCCAGACCGCCCCTTCGGCCTTTGTCTCACTTTTGCTCTTTCTCTCTTCCCTATCAAACCTCGACTTGGCAAATTCGCAAAAGGGGCAAAGAGGGAAGCAAGGGAGATTCGAAACCGAAACAACAAGTAGAGCGACGTCCTGCTCTCTCCAATGACAGTCAGCCACGCAAGCGCCGCGACCATCTTCGTTATTCTGAGCCACGCGATTCGCTAAAGCCGACTTCTATTGCGTTGTTCGAGGCCCCGATTCTGATTCTGCTGTTTTGCCTGGAAATCGAAGGTGACCGACCGGGTCAGGCCCCGTCAATAGAAGAGACACTTGGCAGTGTAGAGCAGCATTGTTTGATTGGCGCATCTGGCACAAGATCAGGGGTTGCGCTACGTAAATTGTGGAGGAAGGGAGCACTTGTGCACTTGGCGAAAGCTTGGTTTGAGGCAGCACGATCGCGCACCGCACCGCACCGCCGCCGCATACGATGCCTACTTTGGCGGTCACCAACTTCAACATCATTGTCGGTGTGCTGGGAGGATGGATATCCTTATTCGGGCTGGTTTCATACCTCTGCAAGGAGAAATACTATCTCTCTGAGGCGCGTAAGTTATCTTAGAGCCTAGACCGGGGAGTGTAGGCATTTCTGGACCATTGTATGGCTAATAGGAATCCGCAGTGATATCGCTCTTGGCGGGTGTCGCCTTTTCGCCCCCAGCAGCCAATCTGATCAGGCCAGTCGAGTACGCGGGGTCCGAAGAGAATGTCGAGAGCGTGACGCTCGCTTTCTCACGACTGGTGCTCGGCGTGCAGCTGGTGCTGGCTGGTGTCCAGTTGCCCAGCCGGTACCTCCGCACGCAGTGGAAACCGATGACCTTACTTGTCGGTCCCGTCATGACCTGCATGTGGCTCACGACGAGTCTGCTGGTCTGGGGCCTAGTGCCGAATTTACCGTTCCTGCACGCGCTCGCCGTTGGCGCTTGCGTGACGCCTACGGATCCGGTACTGTCCAACGTTATCGTAAAGGGGCGATTTGCGGACCATAACATCCCTAAAGAGCTGCAGAATCTCATCATCGCAGAGTCTGGAGCGAACGATGGCTTGGGATATCCTTTTCTCTTCTTCGCGTGCGTAGATTTGTCCCCTAATTTCAACGCGAGCAAAGACTGATAATGCTGACAGTTTGTACTTGATCAAGTGCACAGGCGACGGCGGTAAGCAGGTCTCTGGCGGCGCCGGTCTGGCCATGGGACTGTGGTTCGGCGAGACTTGGGGATATACCATCGTTCTCAGCGTCATCTACGGAGCCGTTGTCGGATGGTTGGCCAAAAGACTCCTAAGATGGGCTGAGAGCCACAAGTACGTCGACCGCGAGAGCTTCCTCGTGTTTGCCATCTCCCTGGCCCTTTTTATAGTTGGAACATGCGGTATGATAGGCAGTGACGATGTTCTCGCCTGCTTCATCGCGGGCAATGCCTTCACCTGGGACGACTGGTTTCGCCTCGAGACTGAGGACGATTCGTTCCAGCCCACGATTGACATGCTTCTAAACGTCACCATCTTTATGTGGTATGGCGCCGTCATACCCTGGAACGACTTCCTTCACAACGACGTGATACCCATTTACCGCCTCATTCCACTCGGACTCCTCGTTCTGATGTTCAGACGCCTACCGTATGTCTTCGCGATTCACAAGCTCATCCCGCAGATCGAACAGGGGAAGCAAGCCGTCTTCGTCGGCTTCTTCGGGCCCATTGGTGTCTCGGGTGTTTTCTATCTATTCGTAACAATCGAGTTCATTCGCACGCTGAATGAGGGAGACGAGCCCCGGTCAGATGTGGCCAACTTGAGCGAGGTCGTTCGTGTTGTTGTCTGGTTCCTCGCCGTCTGCAGCATAGTAAGTGTCAGGGAGCGATCCCGCCTCGCCCCCTTCAATCAAGACTTGCAAATCAAAGACCGAAATAACTGTTTCTTAGGTTGTCCATGGGCTGAGCATTCCGCTCGGTAAGCTCGGCTACTATGCCCCTCGAACCCTATCGCGGGGTGTATCCTTCATGAGCGGTGACGGCGACGGCGACGAGCCGCGTTCCTTTCGGGTACGTGGCCGGGTCGCCTTCCCCTTCGGCCGGTCCAGGTCCGTCGCCTCCAACAATGGAGTAGCAGATGCCGAGTCCGGAACGCAGTCTGAGTCGGAAATGGGCCGAGCGGTCTACCGAATCGGCGGGACGATAATCCCGCGTCGGCCTGGTCAGTCAGGCACGTCTACGCCTAAGCGGCTCGACGAACCTGCCCAGCGATCAGTACCCGAAGACAGAGTTCTTCAGACCGAAGCGGCTGATCAGCGTGAGTCGCCGGCGTCTCCGCCAGTTGAGCTGCCGAATCGCACGATCCGGTTTCCCGATGAGGCGCCCAACTCCCAGGAAGCTCCTCGCGAACAGTAGAACTTCTGGTGCGGCACTTCCACTTAATTCAGCAGACACATGCGATGCCGGGTGAAGTCCTCGTGCAGCGCGGCAGGTCATTTCGGGTAAGTACTCGTATTGCGGCCTTCCCGTTCACAGCATTGCTAGAGCGACTGCGTGTCTGCGAATGGAGATGTCCGATTGCCCAATTCCATCCGGAGGAAACACGAGCCCATCTCTTGCTGTCCCGGCTGCCCCGTTGTTGAAAAAGGTCTTATCTGGATGTTTAGATCTGGATTGTCATTTCTGGTATCCTAAGCCTAGAAAAGCCCTAGACCTCGATTTTAGACCTTTTCATATATTTCCTCCAAACGGAGAGTTGAGATAGTTGCTTAGATTAATTAGACGTCTGTGATTCGCCTTTCGGTGTTGGTTCAGGCTTACGCGTCCCTTGATGGTGGGGATTTCCCCTTGTACGTTTTGAAAGGCCACGGCGGTCGATCTAATGACCGCAAGACAGTTTTACTTCAATATCTCACACAACGGTTGGTTTAGTTCAAGTCATTTAGCAGATAGGAATTGAGTGGTGAACCAGGTTGACCGCCGTTGCCTCGACCAGCTGACCAACTCTTGTGAGTTTCGCCCCGGGTCAGCTGAAGACCACACTTTCATGCATGTACTGCTAGCAAGCTACACGGTTTTTTATTTTTTTATAAATACATAACGAGTTTTACCCTGGTGACGCCGTTCACAATTGTACGCAGAGCCCACACAGATACTGTGTACACACTACGGCGCGTGTGGCGTGATACATACGAGGATACTAGGGAGAAAAAAAAGAGAAGGTCGCGAGCTTTTTTGCGAAATTCGGAGCGACGTCGGGGCTTCAAGATTGAAGCGTCGCATCTTGACGTCGCTGAGAGGGAGATTGGTTAGTAGGCTGACCTTAATAACCGCTCAGACGGCAAGGCCAAAGGGCTGGAGCTAGGCACAGAATCGGCGCGAAAGGGAATTGATCGACACTTTTGTTGAATTCTTATTTGGCTGACAGCGGAAGGTGGTGTGGTGTGTAGCTGTTGGTAGTCGCCTTGATTGCGCGTGCAGACGTCGTCGACACACCATTCTGCGGCAAGGGTTACATCCATCACCGGGTTCTGGTTCCTGAAATTGGGAAGAAGAAGGGGCGCCGCAGGGCCTATCATGCTTTCGAGGAATATTCGACATCAGATGGAAAATTGCACACAGAGTTAGCTTATGTTAGCCGCGCCGGCCATGATACCTTATCTTCCGGCAACACGTCATCTGCCGGGGCTGTTATGCTACCGTTCAAAAGGTTCGCGCCTTGATTTTTCAATTTTGGCTTCAGTCTAGTATCAGCCTGGAGTGTGTTGCAGATATGCTGTCTTGAGTCTTGGGTTACCTCAGTCGCTGTCATTAGTAGGATAAGAGGTACAGCAGAGCCAATGGGATGGGACATGGTCTACCGGGGGGCTCCGCCTCCCGCCGGGAAGAGGAAGAGGGTATTGGACGTCACGACGACTAAAGGAATGGTCACACCTATCGGTCGGGATGCTCTTCTGGAAAGAACGAGTGGTTTTCCTTGGACAGAACGGTCCGGCCGAAGTTGAGTTTTGGAGACGCCGCAATGTGGCATCGTCTGTTGTTGAGGGGCTGGTGCTGCATGGTTTTGCTGCATGCCTTAGCAGGCGCAACTAAGTGTAAGGTCCCAAGGTACCCGGACATGCAGTAGGTAATTGCCAGTCGATACCTCACATTAGGTATAGCAGCCTGCAGGACGCACTAGGTCAAAATTCAAAACTTACCGCTTATAGCCAGATTTCCACTCTAGGTATATACTATCTATAAAACTAGTAATACCCCTTTAATAATTAATATATATTTATATTTATTAT